>JABFAK010000104.1:0-98923 GCA_013266265.1 Fusarium sp. NRRL 66182 | reverse complement strand
AGTCGATGTGTTCATGGTGTTCATGAAGTCGGTGTTTTTAGGAATAATGCTTCCGTTGTTAGAAAGGGCAGTCGCCACGACGTCTGTATATCGAACATTCTTGGAGCTGACGATGAAGTTGTTCCAGCAGGGCGAGTCTTTGAGATGGATTCCCGAGACGTCGAGATTGGTCGTGTTCTCGGCATAGAAGAGGATGGGGCGATAGTACTTGTTGTCAGGGTTAAGGATACTGTGATGAGCATGTAAGTCGTCATTTTTGATGAGTGAGTCTTGCAGCTACTCACGAGCCGGTGCCAGACTCAAACTCGTTCCACCAACGTTGTCTGTGTACTGTTAGTTTTGCACGACTGGAATTGCGTGCCAGCCTTGACCAACCCTTGACCCTCGATAACGCCGTTGCCGTAAATTTTGATATCCTTTCCTCCCCATTTCCAGAACATGATTGACTTTTGGAACGGATGATACCAGGCATTCTTCTGCCAGTATTCGACATCATTTGTGAACTGTGGCAGTTAGAACTTTTCAAATCAGCATGAAAACGCCGGTAGCCTACTCTGATCTCTCCCTCCAAGTGCACGTGGATGTCGTTCAACCCTGTCAGGTCCAAGACCTTGCCAATGACATATTTCTTGCCCTTGGGCAGATACAGCGTGCCGCCGTTATTTGCTTTTCGTACGCCTCGCCTAAACTCTTCCGACACGTCGTCTTTGTCGTCTTTCGACGCACGAATCTTGACTATATTGCGGTACTCATGCTTGGGCGGCTTGTAGGGGTGTTTATCGCGAAACTCTGAAACGTCTCGAGGGACGCCTGCTGGGAGAGACACGGCATTGACAGCAGTGAGAGCGAGTGCTCCGAGGAGGGACAAGGCCTTGAGGCAATGCATGGCTCGACAGTCAAGACGAGGCGATTGGTAAAAAGTCTTGCGTCCCGCAACGTTACAGAGTTGAGGATTGGGTGAAAGGACGTCAGGCTCTCAGCACCTTGTGCTCTGAGCCGTTCCGAGCTTTATATACTCATCCCCCCCGGATGAATACTACGATTCCACCACCCGTTACATCCGCACCCAAAACTATAATACAGCATTCTCCACTGCAAAGTGTAGCAATCCCCTGAGTTCCTGAACTTTAATGGGCTGCTAAAGCGGAAAACGATGGTTTCTGGATGTGAACGCGGGCAACGCTCATGGCGATCAGAGGCAGGGGCTATGGCATTGGTGGAATAACTGAATCTTTGCAGACCCTGGCGATTTTCATGCTTGCAGGGGAGCTTAAGATGGGAGACCTGGGGTAGCTTGCAAGCTGCGAGCAGGGGACGGTTGAATGCAGAATGGCCATTGCCGTGCATGGTCGGAAAACCAGTAGTACTTGATGCTGCAAGTCATGAGCTTAGCATGGTGCTTTTCCGAATTCCAAGCTAGACCATCGTTTGCTCGGGCTGTGAAAGCCGTGGTCATGATATTCACAAAAGTGCTCCACGAGTCTGGGAGCGTAGTCTTTGACCTAGTGTCTCATCCGAGCTAGGACCGAACTTGTTTAATGCAATCAAATCCAAAAGTCTCTCCTGCGGTTGAAATTCCTATATGAGAATAGTGGTGACTTTAATAGATAGAAACTTTCCGAGCCACCCGATCTTTGGACAGTATTTGCTGCCCTCGAGCGAATCTCAGACTGCAGCGGCACAAACCATCCTGTAGCTTGACAGTCTCGATTGATGGAGAACTTGAGTGATATATTCCGTCATCCACGTCAACGGTGTGTCTCAGTTCTACATGCCATCTCATCGGCATTACTGCACACAACAGCCAGGGCTCGATGAGTGCATATGCCGGTACCTGGTATGCGTTTGACCAAGGGCAATAGTACAAGACATTCAGAATTACGACCCGATCTGGTAGTTTATGTCTTTAGTCTACCAGCTACGTGAAATCTAGTGAGCGTAGAAAGATAGGACATTTGTTTACAAAGCAAACCAGTTGCCTCCATCAACACATACGACCACAGCCCTCAGGGAATACGGGATCCCGTCTGCTCTCCACAAGTCAAACTGAGGAGCGCTTGAGTAGTAGTTGGGTCGGTGACGACCAGCGAATGCCGAGTGTTGTATGTTTTTTTTCTTGCATGGTAAAGTCGGTTGCCTCTAGAGTTGTGATACGACTAAGGTGATGGTGCAAATCTTGAAAGATGCTATTTTTTACCTCTTCGGCCGTGGGTATGTACGACGTACAGCGTAGTATCTGTAGATCCAAGTTAAATACTACCTGCAGAATCTGATAATAGTGTGAATACTCCTATATATGGATTGGATCATTGTCTAACGGAACCCAGCCTTGCTTGCTTTGATGAGTAGTCTCTCATGTCAGTAAACTTGCAATAGCCGTCTCACACCATCTCACTGGTCAGTCCTACTGAAGGATGAAATGCACACGGGGTGCAATCGAAAGCAGTAATCATTCATTTCATGTGCTCAGTTTATTAGGAAATCGACAGTTGTGGCTCCGAGACTAACAAGTTTAATTAGATACTGTGCCTCTCTGTAACTATACGTGAATGAATTGGAATCTGTCCCGAAATCCCGCTATTCTTAGCCTGAAAGCGATTGATCATGAGGTATAGTTTTAGAGTTGCCCCTGACATATACCCGGCTGGGCGAGTGTCTGGCCCTCCCCCTGACATCAACTTCATGTGGTAATTTTGATCAGACATTCCAGTCTAATGGCAGACGAAGGATCACCTTGTAATTATACTACTCAGCTGGCTGCTCAGAGCTGGTGTGAACAGGCCATTTTGGACTCATGGTTCACACACCACCCCTATATTGAGCCTGTTTTGTCACGGAGCCTATATATCCGAAACGCTGCAAATGAAAAAGGACCATCTCCATCGCGTCGTGCCTAAAATTGTATAAAGCTCATCTTTTCCTCCTGTCACCAGAGTTTGAAACGGACAGGTCTTGGCTTGTAATCGCCACGCTTCCACACAGAAACCTATTCTCAGGCCAGGTTCAGGATGAAGCTGCTTCCACTTCTTCTTGCTTCGGCAAACATGGTGCAAGCTGCACTCAAATGGCAGAATGTTCGAATCGGCGGCGGCGGCGGCTTCGTCGCTGGTATCGAGTTTCACCCAAAGAGCAGGGGTGTTGCTTATGCCCGAACTGATATTGGAGGTCTCTACCGCCTCAACAGCGACGACTCTTGGACTCCAGTGACAGACAACACAGCATTCGACTCCACGTGGTGAGTTGAGAAGCAAATGTTGAGGCTTGTAGAGGGCAATGATGCTGACTCTTGCTTAGGAATCGTTGGGGCATTGACGCTCTGGCTCTAGACCCATCCAACCCGAACAAGGTCATCACTGCTGTTGGCATGTATACCAACGACTGGTGAGTGAACATGGCCAGAGATATATCGAGAGCTCTCGAGTAACCCCGAAATCAACAGGGACCCCAACAAAGGTTCCATTGGCATCAGTAACGACAAAGGCGCCACATGGAGTTTCACCGAACTTCCTTTCAAGGTTGGTGGAAACATGCCCGGTAGAGGAATGGGCGAGCGTCTTGCTGTAGACCCAAAGAACTCCAACATCATCTACTTTGGTGCACGAAGTGGAAACGGCCTCTGGAAGAGTACCGACGGCGGCAAGTCCTTTTCCAAAGTCACCTCCTTCACCAATGTCGGGACATTCGTCCCTGATCCTAGCGATACATCTGGTTACAACAACGACCGACAGGGCTTGGCCTTTGTCACATTTGACTCTACCTCTTCCCTGGTAAACGGAGCCACCTCGAGAATCTTTGTTGGTACTGCCGACAAGCAGAGTGCCTCTGTCTATGTGTCTACCGATGCGGGTAAAACTTGGAGCGCAGTTGCTGGTCAGCCCACGGGATTCCTCCCTCACAAGGCTCAGCTCCAACCGACTGAAAAGGCCCTCTACATCTCGTACAGTGATGGCTCAGGGCCCTACGACGGAACCTCTGGCGCTGTGTACCGATACGACATTGCCGGCAACAGATGGAAGAACATCACGCCTCCCGGCGATATCTACTTTGGATTTGGTGGCCTGGCCCTCGACCTCCAGAAGCCAGGAACTCTCGTTGTTGCTTCGCTAAACTCGTGGTACCCAGACGCTCAGTTCTTCCGGTCCACCAACTCGGGCGAGACGTGGTCGACTCTCTGGAACTACAACGCAGCTGGCCAGTTGGATTATCACTACGGAATTTCGGCGCCCAAAGCTCCCTGGGTCTACAACGATTTCATCACCGTCGATACCAAGCGCTTGGGTTGGATGATCGAGGCTGTGGCCATCAACCCTTTTGACAGCAACCATTGGCTCTACGGCACAGGCCTGACCGTCTATGGAGGGCATGACCTTACAAAGTGGGATAGCACTCACAACATCTCGATCCAGTCTCTGGCCGAGGGCATCGAGGAGTTTGCCGTCTTGGACCTCAAGTCAGCTCCTGGGGGCAGTGAGCTTCTTGCTGGTGTACACGACAACAGTGGTTTCACATTCCCAACCAAGACCTCCCTCAGCAAGGCGCCTGACACCATCTGGGACAGCCCCAAGTTCACTGGTGCAGTGGGCGTTGACTACGCTGGTAACAAGGTCGGCAATGTTGTCCGCGTGGGCAACACCGATGCCACGCCTCAAGTTGCGCTATCCAGCGATGGAGGCAAAACATGGAAGGTTCACGGTGGTGCTGCAACCCCTCAGTCTGGGGGTTCTGTTGCCTACTCTGCTGACGGAACCACTGTTCTGTGGTCTTCCGGTAACCGGGGCGTCTTGAGATCCCAGAGCGAGGCCAGCTTCTCTGCCGTTTCGAGTTTGCCCTCAGGAGCTGTCATCGCAAGTGACAAGCGCAACAGTGCCTACTTCTATGGCGCGTCAGGCTCAAAGTTCCACGTCTCAAAGAACACGGCCTCAAGCTTCAGCGAGTCAGGATCATTTGGCTCTGCCAATGAAATCCGAGATATTGCAGCACATCCAGCAAAGGCCGGCGAAGTCTGGGTGTCGACAGATATTGGTGTTTTCCGCAGCACCGACTTTGGAAGCTCATTCACCAGGGTCGCGACAACCTTGACCGACACTGAGCAAATTGCTCTCGGACGAGGCTCCGGAAGCAGCTGGAATGTGTATGCCTTTGGATCTGGATCTGGTGGGCGCAAGCTTTACGGCAGCTCTGATCTAGGCAACACTTGGGTTGATATCCAAGGTTCTATTGGCTTCGGTGCTATTGATGCCGCCAGGCTGGCTGGCAGTGGAAACGAGGAGGGCCAGGTCTATGTAGGAACCAATGGCCGTGGTGTCTTTTGGGCTCAAGGATCATTCTAGTAGGGTGTGGTCTATCGGTTCCAAGCCACACAAGCGAGTATATAGCGTTATTGAGCTGATAGTTCTAGCTGTTTTAATATCAGTTCCTTGTCTGCACTTCATCAGGGCTTGCATCGCTAGATAGCCCCAGGCACTGCTTGCTACATGACGTTGATCCAGCTGGACAGCACTTGACATGTAAGCAACCGCTATACTTGCTTTATCGCGGTTATAGTCAGCGTGTGCAGTCTCAGATACCAGAATCACCCTCAAAGAAGTCCTCTTGTGTATGCTGCCACGCTTTCCAGTATTCACAAACTCGATTCGCTTCCATCATATTGGGAGAGCTCGACGGGAAGAGCAGATTGGCATCAGACTGCCGCTCCAAAATCTGCATTGCCAGGCCTTCGGAGGCATGTCGAGCAATGTGACAATGCATCAACCAAATACCTGGGTTATCTGCCTTGAATGCGATGACCACAAAGCCGTTCCTAGGTAAGAGAACCACGTCTCGTCGCGGCGGATTGTCAAGCTTGAGATTAAGCTTGCTAGGATGATAGGTTTGACCTTCTACTTGTTGGAGAAGAGCAAAGTCGTGACCATGAAGATGAATCTGGTGATATGTCAAGTTAGACTATCCTCTCAACGTGATATATGAGGGCACGTACCGGGTGGGCGCCAGTCCTAGTACTGGCTCCATCCATTGTGAGAACAAGGTAGACCTAAGAGAAGTGTTAGCAATAAGCCAGCAGAACTCAAGGGCCAAGTCGACATGTACCCATTGCTTCTCGGTGTAGTCTTCGGGTATCACTACCCATTTCGGGGGATATGATTCCCGAGATTCACTCAGGTGCATCATGACAGGGTCGGAATAGTTTATCTGGAGCGGTCTGAATCCTGGCTGTCCAGGCCTCTGAAGGCCGAACAAGGCCAATGGATACTCTTCTCTAAACTCGGCCGAGCTTCCAGCGGTAGGGTCAAAGGTGACGTTGAATTGTTCACCAGCAGGCTCTTCCGCAGTCTTGGCGTTGGCAGCCGGGCCCACGTACCATGGGAGTTTTGGTCTGAGTGAGGTGTATGTCTCATCTGAGCAGGCCATGCTGATGTTGACCCAAGGGCGAGATGATGGTATGGCTGTGCTGGAGTGGTTGTACCGTAGGATCCCGGTCCTCTCGTAACCGTCACCTCCCGGCCTTGCACCACATTGATTCGCAACCCAGGTCCTGATCCAAAAGTTTCCATCCTCTGGGACCTGGTTGACGTCTCCTGCGAGCGGATTGGCTTCTACAATGACGTTGTAGCGCTGTCCGATGCCGATCAGCACAGACGTGTTGAAATAAGGCTCGATAGGTACGAAGTCGGATGTGACAATCTGAAGCCAATGGTTGTCGATGGACAAGACAAATGTCGAGTCGAACGAGGTATTGATCAAGCGAAGCAAGTATCTCTTTGGTCTTCTGG
Organism: Fusarium sp. NRRL 66182; assembly: GCA_013266265.1. NCBI lineage: Eukaryota > Fungi > Ascomycota > Sordariomycetes > Hypocreales > Nectriaceae > Fusarium > Fusarium sp. NRRL 66182. The sequence continues at coordinate 92,153 of JABFAK010000104.1, read as the reverse complement.
GCCTGTCAGTTGGCGTTTTGTTAAAGTACAGCTCGTAGTTGTCTGGCACCGGAAGCGTCGGAGTGTAGCCGTAATGTGACACATTGCCAGCACCATTGAGAAGGATGGTCTTGTTATCGAACTGAGCACCTGGGAACAATAGTCTGAAAGCACTCTTGTGCGCTTTTTGGGGGTTTCTTGTCAGTGAAAAGTTGTCGAGGGGTGCTCAGCAGCTACTTACACCAATCGGTCATGAGCAACGGCTTCTTGGTTGCATCGTAGGGAGCAGACTGGGGGCCGTGAATTGTCTTTGTACCTTGTCAGCGACAACCAACGAACTGAAGCTTCTCAGAGCCGCCATCAACATGCTTACAATCGGACCTTGCAAGCCATCTGCATATTGCACCGAGTAATGGCTGTGGTACCAAGAGGTTCCGTATTGCGTTGTCTTGAAGACGTAGTTGAAGCTCTGGCCTGGTGCAATCGGGCATTGGGTGACTCCATTGACGCCATCCATGTCCATGGTTTGATTCTGTCTGATCCCATGCCAGTGAATGCTGGTGCCGTTCTTTGTCATGCTATTAATGACGGTGATATTGAAGGTCTTGATGGGAGTTAGTTTATGTCGAGACGTGGTCAGACATTGAAGATGCAAAACACTCACGTCTCCCCAACACGCTTCCAGCCATGGGCCAGGATATTGGTTGTTGAATAGCTTAGCATCGGTAAAGTTCTGGCCATCTGCGTTGAACCATCCGTCGGTGATGTTGAGGGTGTAGTTTCGTGTGATGCCGATAGGGGCAAAGTTTTCGTAGTTGGTGTGAATGTTGAACTCACGACCGTCAGGATGGCGAAGCCAGCATTCTCTGTTCTCGGGGATAGAGCATTGAACAAAATCAGTCATCTCCGGGTACTCGCATACGAACTCATGGTCAACTGGGTCACCTGGAGGAGGCTTGAAGATGGGGTAGTCTGGGTCAGATTGTTGGACATGAGTTATGGGTGGCCCCAAGGGCCGCTGAGATGAATGACGGCCATAGTCAGTAGGCGACATGGTGAGCCATGCCATAATGCTGATGCAGGCATTCCAGAAGCGGCTGACAAGGGTCATTTTGACGGTGATGCTCAGGTTTGTGATTTGAAGAGTGAACGACTCATCGACTAGGCTTTAAATAGCTCTAGAGACAGACAAGCCTCCTTTTACACATTTCCGTAGGAAGGCAGTTTCGGAGAATTCGTTGCATTTCCCAGCTGATGTAAGATGGTCTATGCAAGTTAATCGTGTGATAGTTATAAGCCATGGTGTAGAGATAATGCTACCTCGCGATTTGTGTCCAGTTGTAGCCAACACCCAAGAAAAGAGGCTGGCTAATGGAAAGGTCGGCATCTTTGTCTATCCAAACAGATACGAGGAAACCCTGACACCGGGTTTTCCGGGGTTGAAACTATCTAGGACTCTTGGTCATACTCTCTTTGGACCGGGACAAGGTATTGGCATGTCTTACCGTGGCGATAAAGGAAGGGTGACGGAAACCGGCAACTGACACACAGAGTCGGCAAATACCTCCCGGCGGTATCTTGATATCGGGATGATAGCCATCCGCTTATGTCTTGTGCAGTTTCATGCGGCATTGAACTGAGTTTAAGAAGCATAAGGCATTCCAATAGGCCGCGTATGGCGTTACGTCGGACACAGTGGCTTCTCCGATAGTCCAGTCACACACCTAGGCTTACGGGCTGACAACAGAAGCTTGCTTACGAAGCGGAACACAAGGTACTACAAAAGTAAAGCTCTAACGTTGTTAACCAGCCGGCTTGCGAGTTGTATTTATACTTTATTGACCAAGGTTTATAGACAGAACATTGCAACCCCCATTCCCCGTCGCTTGTCAACGTGAGCGGTTGTTCGTAATGACCTGGAAATGGTGTTGCTTGATGATCTATTTCAATCTTTGACTCACAGACTCACAAACATTTCATCGCTTCGGGCCATATCTTGCGATTGCCCATCTACGTGAGACTAGGCTGCCTACCTTACGTGAGACGGCGAGAAACTATCCTTGCATTGATAGCCAGCACAACCAATCCTCTTCTCCTCCATTCAAGCCACCCGCTCTGGGTACGAGCGAGCCTGGTATACAGTAAGGAGAAAGATAGCCTAATGATGCCACATGATCGACCCCTAAACCTAGTAACCGGCTTCCCCCATGGACAGTCAAAGGGAGAAGAGGAGACGTTAGAAAAGCTTGGGATTGTGGACAAAGGGTTGAGAGATGGTTTGCTAAGCATGTACGTTTCTGAGATGTCTACAAGTCTATAGTTAGCCACGATTGATTCCGTTATGCTTCGCAACCGTTCCCCCAAGCCACCAGTCTTGCTATTGGCAAGACTGCTAGTCCCAGTCCTTGCATTTACTTTATACTTGCATCACCTATCATTGGTCCTCAGAAATCGTCAATTTTCCTTGTGCCCAGCTGTCTTTTGGCTTCAGTATACATGTAAATCATCGACCAAACCCATTCCTGCTCGCAAGGACCTCGAGCTCCCTTAGTGTTAAGGATGACTTGAGATTGAAACACAGTGCTGTCTTGCATGGAGATCATTGTAGTCTCTACATACGACGGGGTGAGTAACACGCGTGTGGCGCAGACATGTAAGGACAACCCCCCCCTTTACCTGGTCATCGGGTCAACAAGCTGAATGGTAGATCAGCCGCCTCGTAAGCCACTGGCTTCCAGATCATCACTCTACCCTGAAATGATAGTTAATAAATTCCATGAGGACGTGGTCCTATTTTAGCAAACTTGCCTAGCGCTTGACTTGGGACCTGATCTTGTACCCAACCGCAGTGGTGCAACAATCTTATAGGATATCATGATGGAGGTCACACAGCATGTCTGTTACAACTGCGGGCTACAGGCCACAGGCTACTATTTTGAACGAATCACCAACGGCCCTTGTACAAGAATCTTGCCAGTGATGCTTGAAATGGGAAAGTTGTGTTTCTTTTCTCTCTTTTATATGCATATTGTTATCAAGAGAGGTGCAAAGCCACCTACTACTGGATTCTCGAGTTTCCAGGCCATCATATGCAAGCTTCGAGCATCATATCGCTCTTGCGAAAAGAAAGTGAAGGCCAGGTCGGCATTGGCTTCGTTTTAGGCGTCATCACCAAGATTTTGGACGCTTTGGTGTGTAAGTTTAGCTTGAAGTATCGTGGTCGCGGTCGTGATAGCCATGGCGCCGACGATCTTGAGAAAGATCCAAACTACGGTCATTCTTGCGCCCAAGAAAAACGCTTAAGCGTATCAAGGTCGTGGTGGCAATACTTTTGTGATCTTCTTGGCTTTTCAAACGTCGTGGCACTGCTATCGTCGGCGTACTCTGCGTTCGACACGGTTGGTGAGTGACATCTCCGCCTCTAGATGCTGCGTGGACGTGCTCAGTGCGTCTCGGTATAGCAGGCGAAGGGCCAGACACTATATTTTGTTACAGAGCCAGTGCCCTATATGAATCTAGCTTGTGCTCTTCACAATTCTCTCCTGTATGGTGTTAGCCATATCAGACCAACGGACTGCCCGGTGCCTTAGACCTTGCGTTATGGGGCGTAGGACCAGACTTTGCCGCATTCCAAAACCCAGGGGCCGCTCTGGACTGATCGCCACTTGCTGTTGAACGGGCTTATATTATTTAGTTTAGCCACGCATGCCAAAGATCGACCCAGCCCGCAGTTTAATACTCTGAATGCGGAAATCGTGCTCGGAACAAGCCTATTTCGTACAGCTATTGTTTCACCGATAGGCACTACTTTACAGGATCTCAGGGCGAGACAAGGTAAATTGGTAGTCAGATCTGACTAAAATGAAATGTTGATTCTAGTCGAGGCCACTGAGACCTAGATTCTGTGGCATAAAATACAAACGCCTTCAACCCAGCTTTTGGGGACGGTAAGTCTAGGTCCAGGGTGCTGTGGCTTGTCTCGTCGAGCACTTGCCGGTCGGTACAGGCCTAGTTATGAATTGAGCTGTTCTAGACATATTCATTAGACTCTGAGGCTCTTTACTATTCATATAAAGGTTGGCAGTTCTACGGCGGCTTCTCTTCAGAACAACCGAGCAGCTATCCTTTCATTCTTACTCTACTATCTCTTCTCAACTATTTACACTCTTGCACACGATGCTTCTCTTCAAAGATGTTGCCTCTTTCTATCTTGCATCCATCTTCTTTCTCAAGTTCTGTTCTGCCGCACCCAACCACGACCTTACTCTTCTCGATCGCCGAGACGACTCTGATGCCACTGCCAATGTGACAGTCTCGAACGGCACAGCTACAAGCCTCGAACCGGTTGTTCCCCCAGAGGTTGACCCAGAAGACCTTGCAATCCTTAAACTCGACACTTCAGTCACACTGGCCTGGGCTGGTGCTGTCACTGCTCCTGGCTCTCGCCGCAGACTCAAGCGTGACGAGGGCATCTTCTCCGAGGCCAACTTCACATTTGCGTACCCAACAGTTCCGCTTGACTACTCGACCTACGTTTCCGGCATCACCTGCTCGATCGGTCGTCTCACTGCAACTTTGAGTCCTAGTGCCTATAAACTTGCAAAGAAGCAGTGGAAGGGAGCTGTTCCCATCATTTTTGTGACGGCAGTTGACGGATGCGGAGACGATAACGCCAACGACTTCTTCATTGCCAAATCTATCAGCTTCTCTGACAAGGACAAGACATTCGCCGCTCGAGGAGTGTCTGCCGGGTACAGAGATGTAACGAAACATTTCAATCTCAAATGGGGTAACGTGGGCGCCTTGAACCTGAAACGATCCATTGATAAGAGAGATGTAAGCCTATTTCCATGTCAATGCAACTAGAAGAGCGCTTCGACTAACCTCGTCTACCCAACAGATGTTTGAGCCGCACTCGCTTCATAGGCGCATAAGCAAATCCGTTCCGATAGCTTGGGATATCAACCTCAGTGATAGAACTGTCCTTGGTACTGACCCGAGCGCTCCCTGGGATGAAGCCGCGCTGCTCTACAAATGGGGAAAGGAGGGAGGCCAGAAAGACGATTCCTTTTCAAAGGGCCAAGTTGCCAAACCCAGAACTCCTACTAACCCAAACAACCCCAGCCATCTTAATTCCTCCCCCAAACGATCTATGGAAGAGCGTAATCTCGACCACGGCCTTGCTATGTACTGCGTCGACTGCGGCTTTGGAGGCTCAGCAACAATCTGGGGCGAGATCGAAGTCACCACAAAGTTCTTCCGTCCCTTTGTCAAAAAGGTGGAAACCCGTTTTGATGCTACCTTTACCGCTGGACTCAACCTCGGGATGCAGGCTTTTGTCAAGTATGAGAAGAAGCATCAGCAGGATCTGGCCAGGATTCCAATAAGCGGATTCACCATTCCGGCACTCGCGTCTGTTGGGCCATTCGTCAGTCTTTCAGTAGAAGCCAAGGCGGGCATCAAGTCAACAGGCTCATTGCTTATGGGGGCCGAGGTTCAATGGGACGATATTGACGCCAAGATCGACCTGCTTAGCCCCAGGAACAGCTACGCCAACAACATAGTTCCCTCCTTTTCTACCCGGGCCGAGTCTTCTGGTCAGGTCAATATTGAGGCTTCCTTGGGCATGCCACTCAAGCTAGGGGTCGGTATCAGCATCATGAGTGGGTTTTGGAAGGCTGAGGCGGTCATCAGGGATACGCCTGCTGCCTCACTTGGAGCCGGCTTCACTGCGTCGGCCGACACCACCGGTACTAACATCAACGGTGGCTGCTATGGCGTTGCTTGGGATATCAACTTTGGCAATACCCTCCAGGCTGTTGTTGCGGTAGATGGCTTCATCCCCGTAGAGTACGATCTCATCGAGCCTCTCGGAAGCGAGCCCATCGCAGAAGGCTGCATTGCGTACAAGAAACCTGCACCTGCGTGCTCAACTTTGCAAGTCATCACCAATCCCACAATTCCCAAAGGCCAAACTTGCAAGAAGACGATTGTCCTAGGACGTGTCTTGTCCAAGTACAACATTGGTCAATCCACCACGGTCAAAGACTCTGCCGCTTGCGCTGCCAAATGTCTCACTGAAAAGAAGTGTGTGAGCTTCACTCTGAGCAAGAAGAAGGCCTGCCAACTGCACAACACGGCTGTCAAGAGTCTTCAATTGATGTTCTTACCAGACCTGCCCAACATTGAGATGTTTGATAAGCAGTGCTTTGCTTATAAACAGTGCCCAGCATAATAGGGGCTCTACGCTGTTCATCAGAAGCTTTCCCCACGGCGGATCGGAGGTGTACGTTTTTAGTGTTATTAGATTTTGAGTCATGGCTAAAATTACAATTCTCATGTGCTTTGTGCAATCTTGTAACTGTAAACGTGAACCCAGACTACCCAGGAATTGTGTCAAGTATGGCGTACAGCATATTGAGGTGATTCGAGCCATCTCTTTGCTTTGGAAGGCTGCTTCTGACTCTTGCATAGAAACCATACCTCAATCTACGTGCTAGGAAGCTAGACTGCTTGTATCAAATGCATCGAGTCTTGACATATTCTTACGTAAATGTGTTGCGATTCCCGTTTCTCTTCGGCGTATAAGTACTCTAAGCAAAGGTCCACAATCGGGCAATGAACCAAGACCGAACTCCAAGACGTATCACGATTCATAGCGGTAAACTAACAAAGTCCTCTTGGCATCGGCAAACTCATCCTCCAGGTTCCCCGCTCCAAGGTTGCAGCTCGTTGAAAGCTAGCCAAGCCAAATCCTAGTCCTTCAATAACGACCTACTGTTACAGGATTAGACTTATCAAGAGCCAAGTCGCTACTTGATAAGCTATCTGCTGATCGGCGGGGGAATACCTCTCAGAGCTAGGTTATAGTACAGCTTATGGATCTGTATGACGACTGTCAGAGACCAGACTCGTCTACGCTGAGGAATCTGGGAAGAATAAAAAGTCGCTCGTGTGTCCGACGATGCTGCCGTTACGTGTATCAACAGCAGCAGATCTTCTTGTGCATCGGAAAGCACAATGCCGCTTCGTACTGCTCTAGTTTCTGGTCTGCTATACGCTGGCCTGGCATCAGCTCAACTGAGCTATGCTCGCAACCAGGTAGCTCTTGTGAAGGATAGCGACGAGGCTGCCAGGCATTTCCCGGACGTCGAGGGCGTCGAGCTCAACTCGCCCGCCTTCACCAATCCAAAAAGTGTACCTTCTAGGTTCGACAATGGCACCAGCGGACCAACTGACGATGCCACGCTGGGTACGTCAAAGCATTGTGTTTCCTGAGCACGACAGCTGACAAGACCAGACTACTTCCTGCAGAGCCTTGCATCTCGCAATGACTGGCTAACATACACCAACCCGTCTTTCAAGTCGGACGAGGGCCGCTCAATCCCATACGTCTTCTTGTCCGCCTCATCGCAGCTAACGACTACGTCCAATTCATCCGCACCCCAGAAACTACGTGTTTATCTGCAAGGTGGTGTTCATGGAAACGAACCTGGCGGCGACCAAGCCCTCCTTGCACTCTTGGGCAAGTTTGATGCCAACTCTACTTGGACGGCATCGATCCTGGATAAGATGGACATTATGATACTGCCTCGCTATAATCCTGACGGCGTTGCCTTCTTTCAGCGTTTTCTCGCCACTGGGTTTGACCCAAACAGAGATCACATCAGGTTTACAAGTCAACAAACACGAGATGTGAAGCAACTCATTACCGACTTTTCTCCTCACATCGGTGTCGACTGTCACGAATACAGCGCAAACCGTGCATACGGTGCCAACGAGCAATGGGCCCAGGCCGTTGATGGTCAATTTGACGCCATGAAAAACTTGAACATCCACAAAGATATCCGAGACTACTCGGAGAAGATATTCGCACCGAGAATTGCTGGTGCTCTCGAAAGCCGCAACCTGCGCTGGAGTCCCTACGTGACTGGAAACTTGAAAGAGGAGCCTCTCATCTTTACTCAGCTCAACACCGAGGCACGAGCTGGAGACGTCTCGCTCGCCCTCACACAAACCATGGTCTTTCTCACCGAGACTAGAGGAATTATGCTGGGGAGCCAGCAATTTCAACGCCGCGTCGCTTCTGGGCTGACCATGGTCGAGGCTATTGTCCAAACAGCCGCGGATAAGGCAGGTGAGGTATATGATGTGGTTGAAGGAGCACGCAGCAAGGTTGTCGAGGACAATGACGATATTGTCATCTCTGATATACCGCAACCTACCAATAGAACCTGGGACATGATTGAACTAGAGACTGGCAAGTTGATCAAGGTACCAGTTCAGTTCCTCAGCACAACGCCCGTCAAGGCCAACCTCACACGAAGCCGACCAGAAGCATATGTCTTCCCCCAAGCCTGGAAGGAGGCAGCAGAGCGACTCCGGCTTGTTGGTGTCAAGGTCGACACGCTTCGGTCTGAATTCCGCGGGCAGGTTGAAGCCTTCAACATCACTAGTTCCACTCTGTCAGGCACCCTGTATCAAGGTACTGTCTTGAATACTGTCACTACCGAGACTATCCGAAAAGAGATGACAATGCCGGCGGGTAGTTTCTGGGTGTCTACCAGGCAGTCGGCTGCGGCGTATGCTTTCATTACGCTTGAGCCTGAGAGCATTGATTCATACGCTACTTTCAACATTCTACCTGTCAGCAAAGGAGATGAGTATCCGGTATACAGGGTGATGGGCTAGAGAAATAGCCGTTGAATTAAAATTAAAGAATTAATTTATTCCATACAAGTCACATAAGCTAATCGAGTATGTATATCCATGGCATTTTCCAACATTGAGAACCCCCAAGAAACACAAAGCACAAACCACATCACATAGTATACTATAGCATAACCAATTTAAGCTTACATCTCTAGTTATGCTGCCATATCATTAGTAGATCTCTATTGAGTTGCACCATGATCTGGTTCCAACCTCGATGAGGTTAGCATTCCCGTATGTAAAATGATTAGGGATAGTTTATAGCAGCCCGTCAAGCTGACCTACTCTACCGCTGCAAAAACTCATTGATATCAAGCCGTTTATCCTCAAAACAAGGACTATTACCCGAAAACCCTCGCGTCCTTGATGTGCCGGATCCAACGATTAAATGCCTGCATAGAGGATATCCGTCCCCCGCAAATCCCCTCTCCAATCTCCTGATCAATTACCGGGAAAACAACTATTCCACCTATAATCGTCATGGTTCAACTGCAGATCCTATAGAGCCTCCGGAAATGAACTCCCTCGGCCAAGGCTCAACGTATAGGCTTCTGAAACAGGAAGACTTCACTATTTAAAAACGCAACGTGTACTATGATAAATTCCTATGTATCCTCCAGAACCAAGTCCCTTCTCTTACCATACACTGCGTTAAGCAGACTTGAGTGCCATGGCGAGGCTAAGTAGTCTGATACTCAGTCTTTGGCTGGCTTTCGCCACTGTATCATACGGGCTCAAGAACCCAATCATCAAAGGGCATGTATTCACGCTCATTACGGAGTCATGGCGCTAACAGCATCTAAATCAGATGGAATCCTGATCCCCATGTTATACGGGTAGACGATACTTACTACGTTGCTGTCTCCTCGTTTATCACGTATCCGGGCATTCCCATCTACAAGTCTAAAGATTTGGCCAACTGGGAATTGGTCTCTCATGCCATTGATAGCCCTGAAAAGGTCCCAATTGCTGGCGTACGGACTGACAACGGTAAGCTTGTCATCCAACGAAATGCCAAACCACTAACCACTGGGCTTTCAGGTATCTGGGCACCATCAATAACATATATCAATGGACTGTTTTACGTTACCTCAATGGCCATGGTAGGCTCCGACCCGGACTATAAAAGCTATCCGCGCATATTCTGGGTTTCTTCCCCAGATCTCAAGACATGGTCCGACGTGGTTTGGAGTGATCCCTACGGTATCGACCCTCATCTTTTCCACGATCCCGTGTCAAAAAAGTCGTATCTCAGCCTCATGGGCTTGAACAACGGATACGATCGCTTATGGGGCATTACGCAGTGTCAAGTTGATCTGGACACCGGCGCATGCGTTGGTCCATACCGCAATATCTGGAATGGGACACTCCCGGTGACCAACAAAACTCGCCCCGAAGGGCCCAAGCTGTTCTACAAGGATGAGTTCTACTACTTGCTGATTGCTGAAGGCGGCACTGGAGTAACTCACAGAGCTACTATCGGACGATCCAGGTCCCCTGAAGGGCCCTGGGAGTCGTCACCAACAAACCCCTTGCTCTATAGCCCGCCCGAACTCGAGCTTACTGTTGGAAACACTGGGCATGCTACGTTTGCCAATACCCCCGACGGCGAGTGGTTTGCCACGTTCCTAGCACGTCGACACGTTGGCAAGTCATCAGTCCTCGGTCGTGAAACGTTTTTCGCTCCAGTCAGCTGGGAAGATGGATGGCCTACTGTCAACAATGGCGAACATGTTTTGCTCAGTCAGAGCTACGCTCATGGCCCGGACTTGGAATACCCCCCTGAGCCCTACAAAGACAATTTTGAGGGAGCCGATCTGCGACCAAGCTGGTATCAGCTCCGCTCGCCATACACTACCAACTACCGACTCAAAGCCGGCGGTAAGGGACTTGTTCTACGTCCCAACGTCTTCACTCTGAGTGACCGCGACACGCCCAGTGCTATCTTGAGGAAGCAGCAGTCTCTCAACATGACCTTCACAGCAACTCTGCTACCGATCAGCAAGGGATTAGGGCCATATCAGTCTGTCGGCATTTCAGCTTATTCCAAAGAGAGCGACCATCAAGACATTGGTGTTCGAGGCTGTGCTCATTCTCCAGGCCTGTGCATCTTCGTAGATGGCACCGTTGAAGCACCTGGACCTGGGATACCTCCACAAGTAAGTCAACCCCAATCATCTCCCTGTCAAGAAGCCTGACTCAACTAATAATATCTTATAGTCTAGCGAGTTCCCACTAAACATGACACAAATCACGACGAGCCTAAAGTTGCACATCCGCGCTACACCAAACGCATACAGTTTGGGATATTCTCTCAGCGAGGGTAGCACAAAGTGGGTGAAGACCTTCTCCCCAAGGCTCTTGCCCGTCAACTTTGCGGGCGTCATGTTTGCTCTATTTGCAAGTGGCAATACTTTGCCTTGGCCATATGATGCGCCCGAGGTTGGCTTCCGTGGTATTCGCGAAGACTATTATGATGAAGGCCTCGGTGACTATAAGAACGAGACAGCAAGTACCTAGGCATTACATGGTTGAATAGACATGTCACAGTTTGGGAGTTGCGGCAGCATCAAGTATTCGATTATGTGTACTTGGCAATATTGACTTTGCATCTCGTCTTGGATGCCATCTCGTAAACCTCATATATCTTTATCCTAGGTATGTTGAAAGAGTAGATGCTAAACACAAGCAGAAGAATCAAAATGCGCCAAGCTAAAACAACGCAGCAAACGTAAAATTAAAAATGTATCTACAATGACAGCATGAGCTCATAATATTTATCCTTCATGATCAAAACGCCAGCGCCTGCTGTTCTCCTTTACAAACCAACGCGTGATAAAAGCGCCCTCCTCGGCCCATTCGGCCACATCTCGACCGTAGGATTCTTCCACCCTCTGCAAGAACGATTCAAAGTCCATAGCCTGCACAGAATTGTGTTCTTGAGGGTCAAACGACAGTTCAGTCAGTCTCCAGTCCACATTCTCAATAACTGGGACGACAAGATGTCGTTCGGGATGTCGAGCGTCGCGCACGGTAAGCATAGCTCGACCAGGATTTGTAACCGTGAATTGCCACTGTCCCTGTCCCGACTTTTTGTTCGTGGTTTTGAGCGGCCGTAAGAGAGATTGCCCTTCGTAGTTGCGGATGAGGTCCGTAGCAGCCTTCTGGCTCGTTTCGCTCAACGATCCTGTCTCGAGGAGAATGTCGAGGATGGTGGGCAAGACTTGCATGGAATGGACTGCTTCCTTGACGTCAAAGGCTGGCAATTGAGGATGCGAGAGAACCAGAGGCACGCGATCAACGCCAATGCTGGGGTTGTAATATGGCGAGGCGTAGTCGTTTTCGGGAAGAGAGGTGCCGTGATCACCCTGGAAGATGACCAACGTCTCATTGGCGACACCTTGCTTGTCCAGGACGTCGAGAACTTTGCGAATCCATCGGTCATCGTAGCCTATCGTGTTGACGTATCGAGACATCATGTCGAGGCCCTTTGCTAATGGTGTGTATTCTTCTGTTTTGGGGAGATAAAACCGGTGGTGGCTGGTACTGGTAAGATGGGTTAGAAACACGCGGTCGTTGGTTTTGGCCGCGTCGTCAAAGATGTCGTTGATGTAGTCCTCCAACGGGTCCTCCTCGAAAGCAAACTCGTTGATGTTTGGCAATGTGACGGGGCCATGCTTGGCAGCTGGACTCCTGAGGTATTCACGGCCAATAGTGTGGTTCCTCGGAAAGCCCATGGCAGCCATGAGGTTGTGCTGGTTATCGTAGTCGAGCGTGGCAGCTTGGAAATAATACGAATTCCAGTTGCCGCCCTCGCTGGCTGTGTCGGTCTGTGTGTTTTCCGCTACGTTCATGGCGTCCAAGATCTGAGGCAAACAAGGTTGATATATGTGATGGCTGTGTTCGAGGTTGAAGTCTCCGACTAAGGGGGCCACGCCGCATACTGCAGCAGTCATACTCTTGAGGGTATACGTCCCGGCGGTGTGTGCGTTGGTAAAGTGAATGCCTCCACGCTTCGGCCTTGAGGCGTGATCGAATCCGTCGTTATAATCGCCTGTGATGAAGTTGGCTGTCGGGGTCAAGGTGGCCATCTTTTCTTGGACCTCGACTGGGAGTCGCTGATGAGGGAATGTTTCCGCGAACCGATTCCAGATCAGACCGTCCTTCTTGATGGGAAAAACGTCTTTTCGTGTACTTTCGAGGAAAAACATGACGATATGCCGAACATTGATATCCTTCAACTTTCCACGGATAGATTCTCGCAAGGGTTCGTCGAGATTAGAGACCTTGAGAGGGTCAGACTCGCTACTGTAGTGCAGTTTCTTCCCCGACCAATCCTCGAAGCCTGGAACGCGTGCCTCTCTTGGAAGCCACTTTAACGGCGTTGGCTCGACAAGGGCGGAGAGCTCATCCCATCCACGCTGAATTCCACCTCCAAACACCGATGGAAGGTCGTCGAGAAACGGTGATGTTGAAGCAAAATCGACAAAGGGTAAGAGTCCGCTGGTCCACGAAAGGAAGATTAACGAGGGATCCTTTGGTCTCATAAAGGTCAGTGTGAAGAGAGCCGTCAGGAGAATGCTGACGATGGTGTAAGGCAATGTGCGCAAAAACCGCCTGCATCTAGATCGAGAAGTCCTTTCGGCGGCATGTCCATTTGGTGGTGACGCCCTGTTTTTCTCTTTGTATTCGGTGTCCGAATGATCTTCGGAGCTCGAACTGCTGTCGTTACTGTTGGACCATCTGGGTAGATCGTAATCTGGTTCATGCTGAGGGACCTTGTCGTAGCTGGGTCGAAATCCTAGGAGAGGGCCAATCTTGCGTCCGATCAAGGCGAGAGGCCAGTTGAAGATGTCTGCGCCCCATCCAAACAGTCCATAGCAGGCGACTTGGAGTATCCCGCTTAAACAGACGCAGAGGGTCATAACCATAAGAAAAGCCGTGAATCCAGACAGAATGATAGCCCTTGCCGACGGGTCGGCGATGAACCCTATGTTCCTCCAGCGAATCTCAGAGCCTGCAACGACGTAGAAAGACACCGACACGATACCGAGCGCCACATTGTAGGATATCAGAACCCAGACGAGGGCTGTGACGATGAACCGTAGCTTGCCCGGGAAGCCAGGCATCCAGTGGCCCAGCAAGAGCCGGATGAAGAGAAGAAGCAGTATGTCTTGGGTGAAGAAAGAGAAGAAGAAGAGCAGCATGCGCTTTGGAGCCACTGAAAAGCGGTGGTTATGAAGGTGCACTCCCTTGGCAGCACAGAGTGCCAATGTGACGAGGGTGAAAACGAATCGTCTGTTGCCGAGACGAGAACATAAAAGGGGAACCCATCGACCAATCTTTGCAAACGAACCCATTTTGTGTTTCAAACGGGAAGGATTTCGCGCACTATGTATGGCCTGGGTGCGTGGCAGAGTTTGTTTAGCAAAAGGTATGGTCAAGAATGATCCGCGGCTAGCAAGACTTCGCTTTTGCACTCAAGCCTGGATGATGGAACATGGCTGAACCCCCTTCAGCTGCATCTACAAAGAGAAGAGAAAGGTGGGCTGGGTGTCTGTCAACGATAAATAACGCTCCCCTTGACCCGTGCCGCAGTATTGCTGGAAAATGCCTTGACCGACTAACGGCAAAGGGGCTTGAAGCCTGGCTCCCTGGGCTGCTGGGCTGCTGGGCAATCTTAACCTTGCCCGAATGGTCTGGCGGTTTCTCCGCCTTTGGTCCTCAGCTCGAGACCAGTCAACCTATCACTCCGCCCCGGCATGTTTCGAGAAGCCCAGTGATCCAGTGATCAACATCTCTCTGGAGATTGAGGCTTGCTGCAAGCGAGTGACTCCAGAGCCGTCACTGGCTGCCCCTCTTGGATGTTGGTCAAAAGGCCCATTTTCGTTTACCGTATATCGACCGAAGAGGACCCTTTCTGTGGGGGGTAATCTCGAGTTGGTTGCACAGGTCCGACAAGTCCAATCATGACCCCAGCCAAACAATTCCCTCAGGATCAAGATCTAGCCGCAAGAAGCTTAGACAGCCACCCTGACAAGGTTCGCTTCTCGGTCTAGACTGGGGCGAAGCATTCCAGAGGGAGGAGAAAGCTGGGGTGCCCCTGGCTGTGTGGCAAGGGTGTTGACCTCTTTACGGTCTAGGCTCCGAACTGATAGACAGACTTTTTTGAGCGACACACGCGACCACTGATCGTCAAATGATCTGTGTAATGCAGCACGATTCGATATATAGCTGAAGGGTACTAGCATGCCATGAGTACAGGCCAGAGGATCAAGAGAATAGTATCACTTGTAAGAATCCATCCCTTAGTACCTCCTCAATGCCTTGGCCACTTACTCTAGAAGTGCCGTGGACATTCCCATACTTGATGCAACATGAACATCATGTGTAAGCTCTAGGCTTGTCCATTCTTGTCTATTCACCCGGATGACCTTGTTGATGGGTGTGTGTGGCTGTGTGTGTTGACATGCCTCGGTGTATCTAACTACTACCGACAACTGTAATTCATCTTGAATTCATCTTGCACACCTTGATGCTCTCCAATTGGCCAGAAGACGAAAAGAGTTTATACATTGACCGGGTCAACAAGCCATTTATTGAGCTTGATGGGATGTTGCTGACATGAGCTACAAGTGCCAAAATCGAACGGTTAGGTGAGGTGTAGAACGACAGCTTCCCATACTCTCGTTACCAATCATTCCTGAGCCAACTACACTGAATAAACAGCCAGTCACTGAGACATTCGAGCTTGGTTTCGTCAACAGTAACAGAAGAAAAATGTATACGGCCTGCCCAATCCTTTCTCAGCGGTGACAGAACCTTGAGAGACTGAAGCGGCGAGTTGCTTACCAGTCGGCACAGAAAGGCTTACTGTTGCTGATCCAACATGGCATATATAGACCTGACCTCCGGGACCTTTTCTTCAAGCTCACTTCTTGTTTCCTGCCAAACACGCTGCTGGGCGACACGGCCACTGTTCCTCTCCATGAAAGGCGGGTACCTAATGTTTTTGACCGTCAGCGTTGACTCTCATGCTCGATTTGCAAAAGACTTACCCTGCCGTATCAAAATCCTGCATAATCTTACCATGCCCTTCTGCCGAAGCTGAAACACCGTTGACCAGAGCGGTGGCACAGATCTCTGGGTCTCTCGCTCCAAAGTTCATGATCAATCGTGGAATGAGCTTCGCCTGGTTTGGGTTTGTAAGTGGTGTCCATGCTGAGCCAGGGTCCGCGCTGTTGATCGTCACTTTGCGACCAGCGGTGGAAACTCGAGCAGCAAGTTCACGAGCAAAGTACAGAAGCAACGCCTTGGAACGGCCATACTGATGAGCCTGCTCCATGCCGTCTTTGTTGTTGCTGAGCTTCTTCAAGTAGGAACCCTTCTTGGGCATAGACATGGTGAATGACGACGGGTAGATACCAAAGGTGGTGACAAAGGTCAAGACAGGTGGCGACGGGTTACTCGGCGAGGATTTGAGCAGTGGCAGGAAGAGAAGCGAAAGAAGTGCTCCCGACAAGAAGTTGACTTGGATCGCTGCGGTTATAGTTAGTCTAGCAGATACGTCAAGGTGAAATGGACAGCTCACAAGTTTCCCAGCCTTCAGGTGACTCGCGGCGATGGAAAGCGAGAATTCCTGCAGTCATCAAGACATGGTCGAGGTGCTCAAGCTCCTGTGCCTTTCTTCCAAGCTCCTGACAGCCCGCAAAGGTCATGATATCGGCTTGCCAAATCAGAATAGTGGGTTTCGGCTTGCCCAGGTCACTCAGTTCAGCCTCAATTTGCTGTTTGACCTCACTGCAATCCCTGACGTCGACAAGAACAAGAGTCTCGACATCACGATGGGCAAAGAGCTTGGCAGCCCTGGAACCAAAGGCTCCATTTGCACCGGTGATGAGAACAGTCCTCCCCTCGTAAGATTTGGTGACAACGGTAGGTCTGCCGTGACGCTGTTTATATAGGCTCTGCCAAGGAAAGTATTCTGCCAAGAATAGAGGAATTCCGTAGGTCAAGCCTACGACGAGAAGAGTGCCTATGGCAGCAACGTATAGAGCTGTGCTAGCCATTGTGAGAGACAATATCGAGCTTCTATCATGTACGTATCACGTACCGAGGACAAGCTGAAAGGGCTGGCGAGGGGTTAAGTAGGTATGTAACCCAAGTCATCGTACGTTTGCGGGGCATATCAATATCGGACCGGAAAATAGTTGTACCCCTGTTGATCGCGCATTGGCGGTGGCCAGGGTTCTTTGTCTCAGACCAAGACAGCTTGGACGGTGTAGAGAGCAGCGCGAACGTAGAGATACGAAACCCCTCAAAGCCACCTTGGATCGCTATACTGCGATACCAGACCGACTTGGTGGTAAGGTAGCTGCAGCTCCGACAAGTACGAACAGACGACGTCTAGAGAAATAGCATAGCCTATTATCAACGATGTGGCTTTTCTGTTCATCAGGAGAGGTGATCGTCCGATCATAAAGGGCCGGTGTGGGAGCGAAACCGAAGACGAGAATACCCTGGAGTCTGATGCAACAGAGATAGCCGAGACAATACGGGTGGAGGAGAGGCGAGGGTCTAAGACAATAATGAGTTTGTGACTCACACTCGGGAGCTCCAGGAAAAGGATAGGGATTGCCCATGATTGGTAGCAGAATTGGTGACACGTCTCTCGAACGCGTTGTCTGTCTTCTAATTCAACGCGTAGTTATGGTGAACTCTGTAGATCAGAGATGGAAACTTTTTGTTGATCAAAACGAACTTGGGTACGAATAAACCTTTCTATACAGTATGTGCAGTGTTGCAAAACATGATCTAGTGCTCTTTTGATCCATTCACACCGTTGACGCCATTCACACCGTTGACGCCATTCACACCGTTGACGCCGTTGACACCATTCAATCCGTCAAGTCCTGGGCGATTCGACCTGACATGGTGGATGGCCCTCGCAACGTATTGTACATTCATTGTGTTCACTGGTACATTTGGTCAGTACCAGAAGCGGAAAATGTAGCAGACGTTGACAGAGCTAGAAGAGAACTTACAGCCAGATATGGAGATACGTCCCGAGTCCAAGAGGTAGATGTGGAACTTCTCGCGAAGTGTCTTGACCTCTAGCGGCGAAAGACCTGTATAAGAAAACATGCCAATCTGACCAGATTATTAGGTTCCAATCTCAAAATCGTCTGTCCCACTGGCCTGCCACCATAACGACTTACCTGATCGATAATGTGGTTCCAAGTGCCAGGCGTGTTCAGGCGCACCAGCTCATCGTACAGAGCGCGTCGCATGCTCTTGATACGGCTGCTCATGACTTGCAAATCAGCCATCCAAGCTGTGGTTAACTCTTCACTCTGCAAGACAGTCTTGACAATGGTGGAACCATACTTTGGCGCCATGGAGATCTCGCAACGCAATAGATGGCAAAGGGTCGTGAATGCATTCTCGTTCAACTCGGGGGTCGGGTCCGCAAGCACAACATGGATAGCTCCTGTTCTGTGGCCGTAGAGACCAAAGTTCTTGGAGAATGACTGAGCAACAATCATGTCCGGGCGCGGCTGCTGCTCGTAAAAGTAACGAATCGCCCAGGCATCCTCTGCTGGATCGCCAGAAGCGAAACCCTGGTAGGCAGAGTCGAAGAACGGGAACAGCTGCTTGCGCTGGCAGAGGTCGGCAATGGCCATCCACTGTTCCCTGGAGGGATCGAGGCCAGTAGGGTTGTGTGCGCACGCGTGGAGCAAGATGACATCGCGAGGTTGAGCATGCTCCTCAAGGGTCTGGATCATGCCCTCAAAGTCCAACGAACAGTCCGACTTTTTGTAGTACGGGTACAGCCGAGGCTTGAGTCCGACCGACTCCCATATCATATGGTGGTTAGCCCAGGTTGGGTCTGAAACCCAAACATTGCGAGGCCCAATATAGTCGGCAACAAGGCGGGCTCCGATATGGTTTGCTCCGGTTCCGGAGACGGTCTGCACCGATGCAATGCTCAGATCATCCAGCTCAGCGGTAGCATTGCTGGGGCTGGCCGAGCGAAAGATGAGGTCTCGGGCTACCTTGACGAACTGCCGATCGCCCTCGATGGGGAGATAATCATGTCTAGTGTTGCTGGCTTCCTCATAAAGGTCCTTTTCGACCCGGGTGACAACGTCCAGGGGCCATGATTTGCCTTGGTCTGTGCAGTAGACGCCGGCGCCGAGGTTGACGCGATCCGGACTAGGGTCAGCTCTATAGAGGGCAAGAAGATGAAAGATTGCGTCTGAAGGATGCCCGGAGAGAGAAGAGAAGCACGAGGAAGACATGACGAATTGAGGCTCACGACTGGGAGAGTGGCAAAGCGTTGTAAAGGATCGGTGTGCGCAGTGGTACACGAGTGGGTATTTAATTTCAGGGCAGGGTTAGTATCTCCTGACAGTCGACCCCCTTGACTACGTCTTAGTGCTGTTAACCGAGTGGAGTCAGCTTACTCGGATTATCTTGCTGGTGAGTTTAGGGATGACGTTTGTGGATTTTGGTAGCCTTTATCCAACTGGGAGCACGTTGTTGACGTTTGAAGTTGACGAGGTGCACCATGAGCCTTGCTAGGAGACAAAGACAAGACCGTCTCGGGAGAGTGACAATGGGTGCAAGTTGAAGGGAATCGCTTATCAGTTTGCCAAGCTATTTTCCTCTTGATGAGAACATCTCTGAGCAACTGAGATACTGTGCTCTTCCGTCTTCCACGCCGCGGACGCTGCATGGAAGTGCTCCTGATTCTCCGCACCAATGATGCGTGATCTTCTGAAGCCGATGATCGAATAGGATCATAGATTTATAAGCCTTACTACAAGGTACTTTCTTTAATGCTAATGCATATGCATGACAACACAATCCCTGCCCTGCTACATGGTATACATCTATTTGTTTTGGTTGCATAGCAGCAGCTCATCTCATCCTGCTTTCAGTGGACCGACTTGATGTAGAGTAGCTAGCTACCTACCGCGGCATTAGAGATTGGCTGGAGAAATGGCAAGCAACAGTAAAGTAAACGGGACTGCACAGTTGAAATGAAAAGTAAAGAAGACTTGTATGCTTGTTTTTAACGGTAGCAATGCCGTGCCAAGAGGGACCGCTCGATTAGCCCAAAGCCTACCTACAGTAGTCAAGGTTATTATGCAGCACTCGCTCTTTAGGTACAGTAATACATACTTCTAATGCCACCTATGCCACTTTTGTCCTATCTATGCACTTTAAAAGCTCTCAGCTGACTGTCTGGGGCCAGGCTACCTGAGGGATGGATCCTCGCCTCAGGCATTCACGGCACTAAGCAAGCTGGTTTTTCTGAGCCTCAGACTAGTCTACCATTTTCACTTCTATTTGGTCTACTATAACGTTGCTCATCATTTCTTTTCCTAATGTCTCAGTAATATCCCTTTTCTAGTTTCTGCCAATGCCTACTTTGCAGTCATTCCTTTTTATTCTACTAATTCTATTTGCACGCCTCAGTCTGGCAGCCCATGTCCATTTCAAAGATTGCAGCCAGACTACACCTTCACATTACTCCTTCGAGCCTGACCAGCTCAAAGCATTTCTCGATCGACAATATAATGGGACGAAACTACGGCTCATGGTCGGCGGCAATTATCCAGATTTGACCTCCTGTCACAAGTCTAATCTGCGAAATGCCTCTATCGAGCTGGGCTTAGCTGCCCTGGGCGGAACAGGTCGCTATAGCGGCGAGATCCTGAATGCGACATGCCAGACTCAAAACTGGGGGGCTGCTGGTTTTGAATGGCATATTCAATCATTGGACGTCCTCTTCAGAATCAACAGCCCATCACCGCTTGCGACGTACGAGCTCAAACTCAACATCAATGACCCTGACCATCTTCCGACTGCATGCCTCACGGGCTTCTTGACTCCTGATATCGGCTCTACCATACCAAGCATCTCTTTCTGGGGTCCATTGATCACCTTCGGTCTCGTCATCTTTGTTGCATTGTGGAGGGAGTGGCTCAACCTTGGCCAGCCCGTGGTCGATGACGACGAGAGTGACCGACAGACAAGTCCAGATAGGTCTCACTTGACGAGAATCGCCGACTGTCTCACCTATATTCAATTCGCCTTTTTCGCAGCAGCTCTCAGTCTGAAACAGCCTGGATTCCTACAGCCAGTTGTCGCCTCAGTCAGCTGGTCAACACTTATGCTGCGGCGGGGTATCATATGGAGAGATTCGGTCTACACTGGTGTCAATCATGGTATTCACGAGATAAATGGAACCTTTGGTGGAACGTCAGGTCTCGAACATATGACTCAGGTGATGGGTGCCCCCGTGACAGTTGAAAGCTGGTCCAACATCGTCATCCAGGCCACCGTCATCCTCGCCCTTCTCTTCATCATCCTCCAGCTCGGCCTGAATCTCAGATGGACTCGCGATTGGTTTCGACAGTCGGGAAGCTGGATGCTCGGAAGCTCTACCGAGGAACAGTACAAAGCGACTGCTTGGGTTGCCTTGAGAGTTTTTCTAAGCTATCTCTTACTCCCACTTACCGCCTGGACCACATATCAGTTTGAGAAGACACGGATGCTGCCCGCACATTACACCATATTGTCAATACTGGTCGTTGTCTTTCTACTTGTAGCATTCTGGTGGGGCATGTCTTCGCGAAGTCCTCATGATATGGGCTACCTTGTCCTCGGCGATCTCCAGATGCACGAGACCAATAAGCTGTCCTCGCATGCACAGAACTATTACACATTCGCCACCTTTGCCCTTCTGTTGGCACGTGGAATCGCTATAGGTGGACTACAAAGCTTTGGTATGGCACAATTACTTGTTTTAATCATGTGCGAACTTTTGCAGCTGGGATTTCTTACCTGGGCCGGATCAGCTTCAGCCATGTTATCTAGACCTACACTGGTCACAGGTGCACGATTATGCACGCTTCTGTTTTGTGTAGGAATGGTTCCAGGCCTCTGGAATCATGCGACCGCCAGTGCACTTGGTTATGTTATTCTGATATTCCACAGTTTACTCATCACCAGCATGTTCCTTGTTCCCACTCTCTACGATCTTGTTCAACTTGCTGGTGTTTTCTGGTCCGAACGGCGGACCCAACCATCCAATAGAGAATATTCTCCAGAACGGCCTCAAGTAAGGGCCATTCGTATCCGGAAATCAGAGACATTCGCGCTAACGCCACATAGATATACGGACTCCGCCAGCTCAGAAGACGACCTACTACCAATACCGACCTATCCTCACGAGGCGTTGTCAGCCATGACGATAGCAGCTTAGCGAGCTCAGAGAGAGCATCTACGATTACGCCAGATGCTCCATCGTCTATAGCAGAGCCGTTATCGCTTGAGTTACAGCGGACTTACTTCCGGTCGCCAAGATCCGAGAGGTCTTCAACAGGCCCTTTTGAGAGTTATTGCCACTTTCGGTCCTTAGACATGCCGAGATCTGAATGCAAGTCCGAGACGTCCACTAGGACTGCGAGGGAAAGTGACGAGAGCGCTGAACGAGAACATGCGCTCTCGGCATGGGAAATGGCGGTACCATCAAATCCAAACGTCGACTACTCAGTCAGAGAAATCGATCATTACTATGTCAGACCACGACGAGTATCTTTCAGCCAGGCCAATGATAACAGGGCGGAAAGTTCAAGTTCTTGGTCCACAAGCTGGGTTGGCAGCCTCAGGTTCTGGTGATGCTCACGATGCCTTTACTCTATCCAAGTGCATGCATCTGTGGATCAATGTAACAATGCATGCATGTATAATCACTATTCCCGAAGTCAATGTTAAAGTTGATCATGACTTGTTTGTTCAAAAGGTGCATTGATTCAGGAGTTTCTCCTACAGTAGAGAGTGACATGAGCTCTGCAGTTCGTCTCGCAACGGTTAACTAACAACCTAGTGTTGTAAAACTCAGTACCGTTGAGAAGAGCATATTCGCTTGCGTACTTTAAATATTACTGCTATCGTGATGATATGCTATCTTAGTTTCATACCCAAGTACTCGCTTATAGGAAGCATGATATTTGTGAAAGGCTGAAGGAAATGACAATTGATTGTTGTTACTTTCGTTACCCGCGATCTGATTCTGCTGGCTTCGATCCACTAAATTGAAAAGCCTTTAACTGATGATCATGGACGGTTCTCTTATATGTGTTGATCAAGTCACTAGATCATATCATGTTCGGTTGTGATACAGGGGCGAGACGTGGACTAATCTGGCATGTTTGAATCGCCGCAGCTGCAGCATTCGTGAGCCAGGAAATACCATGAAAATAACTACTCCCGCTCATATTTAATCTCGTCAAGCTTCATAACTCGCTCTCGTTTGAAAAGAAATTCACTCGGCACAAGCAACGCCATTGCACTATTGAAATTTCGAATCCTTTACGACATCATCACTCAAGCAAGTCAACTATGCCATTTAACTTCCTAGTAACCACCACGGTTCGCGGTGACCACAAGTACTGGATATGTCGCCAGTACAAGGGAGACAATATCTTCTGTAACCAGTACAGTGACATGTCTGCTAAAAGATGCTCTGCATGTGGAAGCAGACGCGATAAGGGCGATACAGCTTGCAACCAAAACGCCGTGAGAATCGGAGAGCTACTGAGCGTCGGTAGCGACGGGACGGAATATTGGCAGTATGATAGTCTCGAACAGGTCTTGTTTTTTACCATTGAAGAAGATGAGCCGGACATGTGACCTGAGACCTCAACGAAGAGGTTGGTACATCTCTGATCCAGTTGGTGTATCGTAGAGGTAAAGACCATTACATTGGTCTGTGGTCCAGAGCCAATAATCTATTGAATAGCTATGAATTGATAGATTGGACCTCTCATAATATGAAGAGTGCCCCCTGGCAGCTTGTGACAGTTTACGAATCTGACAAGCAAACAAGATGTTGGCTTGACTACTTCAACTCCAATCTCAAAGCATCGTACTGAACGTAGAGAGCATCAGGAAGTAACGCCGTCTCAACACTGGAGGCATTGAAAGGCAAGCTCAAGACAAACTCATTCTTACCCGTTTTCAGGTTTGAAACAGGAAAGGCAAACTTGTTCTCGATGTTTTGACAACTCACAGCGCTTCGAACACCACAAGATCCGCTTCGCCAATAGGGAATCACCCATGTGTCCTCGTAGCCACCATTGACGTTGATGGTCCAGGGCAAGTTGCTGTTGAACCTGTCCTTTGCGGGAGTCCACTTTGCATTGCCATTGGCCGTCTTTGTGCCAGCTATCTGTACCGTCAGGGTAGCAGTCTTGGCACCACGGAGTTGGTTCTTGGTCAGATCGAACGTGACAGTCCAGTTGTTGACGTTGTCGTAATAGTTCTCGGATTGCAGATGATTTCCCTTGGCAGGGAAGAATGACCAGTGGATGTAGTTGAGATCCTCTGCTTCCTTGCTTTGGCCGACGTGAAAGTTGACACCATTCGGGAACTCGTCTGGATAGTCGTATTTGCCCCAGTAGATCCGGTACTGTTCCGGCTCCAAAGGCTTCGATGTGTCTGGGGCGTATCCATGAAGATACTCACCAGATGACTTGTCTGGAGTTCCTATGCGCCATATTTCTTTGCCAGCACTTTCCTCTCGCCAGGTAAAGCTGCCCCTGTTGTGGGATTTCGAGACCTTGACATTGTCTTTGATGAACCATCCAAAGACGCCATCGGCGTAAATGGTAACTCTATACGTTCCCTCGACGACCTGCGGAATGCGGAAGGCTCCAGACTCGTCTATTTCCGCCCAATACTGAAGCGACTTGGTCTCAAAGACGTTGAGTTGAAAGTCTTGCTTATTCTCAGAGAGCACAATGATTGGCTTCTTTGCATTCCTTGGAAGGTTGACTTTGCCCTGGAAGGTAGAGCGCTTTGAGGATGGAACGAAATTGGGAACATATCGTGCAATGTCGTCGTAGAACGCGGCGTTCCATTCGGGGTCGGCGTATTTGCTAGCATCGGCTCTCAATTCAGCCAGTGTTGAATCTCTGTCTCCCTTGTTGAAGTAATAGAACTGAGGACCCCAGGTGCGGTCAAAACCGTGGGTGATGTTGGGCATCGGAGCGCCGTGGTGACCGGAGACCATGTAATTGTATACGATGCCGTCGACAACTAGATCGGAGTGCAATGGGCCACCGTAGTACGTCTCACGGGTGTTGTGAACGAGCCACGCGCCAAAGGTGCTGCCGTCAGCACTGGTAGAGCCGTCACTGAATTGTCCGTGGGCGTCATGGCTGCGCCAGCTCTCGGCAAGACTGTATTTGGTGAAGTAGTCCGAGTACTGGCCAACGTAGGGGTCGTTGGGGTCATCTCCCAGGTATGAGGTTGCATCCTGAACCGTGAGGGCATTGGAGAAAGTCGGGAGAGGCCCGTAGTTGCCGTCGCTGGTTGAGAAATGAGTCCACAGCTTCGTGTTTGGTCTGAACAGTGTGCGAAGTTCGCCCAGACTCCGTAGGAACGGAGCGGATGCGTTGAAGTAGGTCAGACGCGAGAAGGCGTGCAGCCCTGTCTCTCCGTCCCGAAGGAAGAAGTATTGCGATAGGGTTTGGTTGGTTGGCTTAAAGGTATCACTCATAATGATCCCGCCATAGCTGGTCCCAGTCGAGTCAGTACCGTTGATGAGGGTGAGTTGTGCTGTGCTGCCTGGCGTCCAGAAACCCGAAGGCGTACAAGAGCAGTCCAGGTAAGGACCCTTTCCACTGTTGCCGCTGAGCGGCCCAAGCAAGTCTTGACCATCAAGCGTGGCGTCGATGATATGTCCGTTGGACTTTGCTAGAACCACGGCGAATCGATCATTGGAGAGCGAGATATGAGTCGAGTTTTGCGCCGTGTTCAAGTCAGCCAGAGCGCAAGATACCAGCCCGGCGATTGCAGCCAATGGCTTTAGACGAAACCCGAGCATCTCGACTAGAGTGTCTTGAGCAAGACTGAGAGAAACTGCATGGAATTGAAGCATCTGTGGCGATTGGTCGCAGCCATTTTAAATACTGACAACGTCACTCGGTTCTACCATGACCGACTCGCTCGGCCTGAACTAACCCGGACAAGGTTCCTGACGGCGCCTATGGATGGAATAATTCGTCCGCTACTATTCTATCCCTGGGCAGCAGAGTAAACGCGGGGAAAGCAGGGGTTTCAACAGGCGGATAATTTTATACTTGTTACCTTCTCAAAGTATATACGAGCGGATAATATGACTTGCACGTTTATGGAGCTGATGATCTGCGGACGGAGGCAATCATCAGGTACTAGCTGCTGTATGGAGGTCAATACGTAGACATAAAAACGCTAGGACAACAGAAGCGCGTCATGCGAGAAGCTTCTCGGCTATGGACGTGGATGCTGTGAAGCCGTGGACGACGTGACGGAGCCGCCTCCATCAGAAACGCACAAACTGTCGCTGACAGCATCTTCATATCTCGACAGGATCGCATGCGGTCGTCTATCTATCCAACCACATGTTGGCAAGGAAGATGTAGGAGCGAGAAACCTGCATAGGAATAAGTAGTTGGCATTCAGCATGTTAAGACGGTGGAGTAGAGCAATGGCCTCCAGCTGTCGAAAACAATTATATATACTTATAGCCAAGCAAGTCATCCAACGTATTGGCAAACTGTTTTAATACTTTTGTGAGACACCATTTACCTGTCAGCCCATCTCAGACTGAAGCAGCTCATGATTCCCACCAGGCTCTCGGGGAATGACTCATGTTGCTCGATCGTGACTCAAACCCGCTTCAGAATATCACTATATATATGACTACGTGTCTCACCAGGGATACATCTCAAACATCTGCTTGTAATACCAGCTGACAATAATGCACACACCGATAGACTCCAAAGACCGCCTTCGTGCATCTTACAACGCCATAGCACCCAAGTACAATGCCTGGACAGAACGCCATAACCACCTCCGTCAGGCCTATCTCGACAAGCTCATCGCCCATTGCCCAGAGCTGAATTCGACTCAAGGAGAGGGAAAAAAAAGGGTTCTTGAGCTGGGTTGCGGTTCTGGAGAATCATTTCTCTCAACTTTGCTCTCACGTGCACCGTCTGTACATGCGTACGCCAATGATCTCTCCGACGTGCAAATTGACCTGGCGCGCTGCAATCTATCCAGCTATAAAGGACGCGTGGAATTCTACGCCGGGGATATGATGCAGCTCGACTTTGAGCACGG
Source organism: Fusarium sp. NRRL 66182 (assembly GCA_013266265.1). Lineage (NCBI taxonomy): Eukaryota > Fungi > Ascomycota > Sordariomycetes > Hypocreales > Nectriaceae > Fusarium > Fusarium sp. NRRL 66182. Next base: position 65,282 of record JABFAK010000104.1, on the reverse strand, counting down.
TTCTCTCACTGCCGTCGTCGCTCTGTACAGCATCATTCATCTTCCGCAGCACGAGCAAGAGGAGATGATACGGCGCATCGGCACCTGGCTAGCACCAGGCGGCGTGTTTCTGGCAACCTTTACTATGGATGAGACGTCTTCCGTCATTGAAGAGAAATGGCTTGACGACAAGGGATGGATGTTCTGGAGTGGCCTTGGGAAGGATAAAACCGTTGAGGTATTGACCAAGACTGGCGGATTAGAGATTGAGACAATGGCCCTAGAAGGAGATGCAGAGGAGAAGTTTCTGTGGACCATTGCCAAAAAGGCAGTCACATAAAGACGACGCCGGAATGAAGGATTTGCTGAGAACTTGGTAAAGCATATTGTGTGAAAATTATGATCCAACCTCGCTATACATAGCATTGTGCCACACTACTACTTTGACTCATTCGACAAGAATTGCTCGTCTAACAATCCCCTCATGTCAAAACTCTATATACATGTAATGGAAGCTGAGCCCGAACTCGATTTCGAAGCAGAGTCATTGTGAGCCATCACCACCTGGCCCGTCATGTCACGTCTCATATGGTAAATGAATCCAAGTAGATGCACAGTTCTCCCACAAAAAATCAAGGTTCTTTCGAATGTACAATTACCTACTGCGTTTCTTCAGAAATTACTATACTAGGATACACCGATCATCAGTCATCGTGTAGATGGCTCCAAGTTAGCTTCCTATAAATGATGCTCAAGCGCTGTGTTTTTTCTTATCTAATTTTGCCAAGGGGTAAAGAGCCACATTATCACCGGTCAAAGGACCAACTGTACTGCCCAGTGACGCAAGTCTCATCGCACTGAAAGCACTCGGGGTTGTACCACTGGTACCACTGATTCGAGATGACCCCCCAGTCCAGATCCTCCATACATTCCCTGTCGAGGGCCATAACACACTCAAGGCCTTGGCACCACCCGAATGCCCGGCAGTCTGCGTTGGCCTCGCAGATGGCAGCACAAGGTCGGATGTCAAGAGTGGTATCAGCCATCTCTGGAAAGAGATCCATAGGCATCGTAGAGGACCGTTGAGATGGAGTTCAAAAAAGAGGTACTAAATTAGATGACAAGATGGCGCCCATAGAGAACAGACCGGTATATAAAGGAGTCTCGCTAGACTTATCCAAAGGCGAGTCTTTCTTATTTCCTGGGATTGATGGTGGGCCCTGGAAGCGTTCGGGAACCCAATAGTTTCTTCCCTACGCCATTGTGTCCAAGAATCGATAACTTCTGAGTCCCCTGGAGCTAGCTGAGATGCCCTTTTTCATTTGGGATGGTGGATTCACGGCCGAGGCTTGAGCCACGAATCGACAATACACTCGGTAGTTAAAGATAGTGAGATAGCCAGCAACGCCATGGGCCTGCGGATCGTATCTGATTGCGAGTCCTGTCTGAGACCTGACCTGCTATTGAAGCATCTCTCGTTGTTTCAGCAGAATCATTTGGCAAGGTACTTGGCACATGGGTATTTCTGGAAAGGTTGACGAAGCGTCGCGCGACGGGATTACTAATTCGGCAGTGATCTTTTAGGATTCTTTTTCAAGGATATCAGCATCTTGAAATATCTGGATAGTCACTAGAAAGAGCTTTGCTTAAGATTTGTGTGTCTCGGTGCGTCCACAACCCCAGCTCCTATCACCTTGTCTGGTCCATCGAGTGACGCCTAGACACGATTATACAGTCATAACCTCCTTTCTATCCTCACTGACAATACTCAATACTTCAACTTATACTTACTATTCCCATTTTTGAACTATTCTATGATAGTATGATCTCTGATCCCTGCCCATCTCATCATGCAGGGAAGAAATCGACAAGTCCGTTCTTTTCGTCGCCAAATGGCCATTCTTGAGGCCCACCAGCCCAAGGAACTCCGCCGTTGTGTCGTTCCACTAGCACTCGAGTCAGTATATCAGGCATTTCTATTCATGTTTGAAGGAGGAAACACACTGTTATTCCAGTATCTGTAGCCCTCCCAATAGCACTGCTCGTTGCGTCCACAGAGGGCACTTGAGCCAAGATTGTTGGCGTTGGGTGATACGATAACCTTGGAGACTGGGTTTCCGCTCTTCTGACAAAACTTCATACCCTGGCTCGTGACTGTGTATTGGGTGCTTGCTGTACGCCACCACACACAAGTTGTCTCCCCGGGCTCTGCATGGCAGCTGTGATCCATGCCATACGTGGAAGCCTCTAGAACATCGTACCCAGCCGAGGTCCAGCCAGGACCGGTAGTGCTAGCAGCCAAGTCTATACTATTCCTCTCAGCCCGGCTGGTAACATCACATCCCCCATCTATGCGGTAGTCACATCGCATGCTACCCTGTCAAGCTTAGTATGCTGTGAGGCGAGAGGTCAAAAGAGAAATACGTACCGAAATCTGCTGAAAATGATACACCTGACGGGGGTTGGGGCTCTCGGATGCAAAGACTTTCTCGCTGGCGCAGATCCCTCGGGACTTTATCGTTTGATAGAAGACACCGACCATAGCGATGGCCAGGGCAATAGGTATGTACATCTTGGCGTGGCCAAGGTAAAAGCGATAGTCGTTTCAGGGAAATTGGCTTGGTTTGAGCTGGAAGCTGGGCTTCTCTTGTTATTAGCTTTGGGAGGACGATTAGGAGATTATGTTTACTTTCACCCCGCTTCGTGTGACCTTGGTGATGTTGTTCTTTCGAGATAGGGTTATGTTGCCGTGCTTGAAGCCAAACTTTGCACCAAAGTCTATTCGCTTACTCGTCTCTGTACACGAGTCTACCTGAACAGAACAGACTTTGCACAGTGTTGACGTCCCCTGCTGATTTCGTACGCCCTCTTTTGGCCCTGGAGGCTAACATGACCTGTTTCACCTTGACGGAACACACTACACGGTTCATATATTCCATGACTGGCATACGGCATGTCTCAACCTGTCTACAACCGGTTTCCACCTGGCTTAGAATCCCAAGCCCTTCTCAAATTCCTTCCATCTCGTCCCAACTGGCTGAACAAGTGTAAAGGAAGCCCCGGTCTGGTTCATTTCCTGCACTCCATTTGTCAAATACAACGGTGTCATCTCCCCATCATCGCTAAAGAACAACTTGGGTCTCTCCCGTCGTTTGAAAACCTGCCAGGAGCCGTCCGTGAATGTCACGTTGGAGCTAAAAGCTTCCTGAAGCTTAAAGTGCCATGGTCCCGTGAGTCTGCGCGAAAACAAGTGTGAACCAACACGAGGCCACTGTTGCCTGTCATTCTCCACGTAGTCTATCATCCAGTGATTAATCGAGTGCCAGTTACCCCGTCTGTCTTTCCAGATAAAAGGGTCTTCGGTCCACATGGGGTTCTCTTGCTCTGTTACGTTCCACGTGGCCTGATATCTGAGCTTGTAGTCGCCGTCCCAGTGCTTTGCAGTAAAGATGGAGTAATCCTTGATCCCAAGCACGATCTCTTTGGTTGGATTCTTGCGTGTCCAGAGGGGAACGGCCGAGGGGTTCGTGGCGTGAATACCGGCTGGGCGATCGCTATTGACAACCATCTTGAAGGGCGACCAAGGCCCTCGTACATCATCTGCAGACGAGACGGAAATGTTGTTGGGCCATCGCGTGTAGCTGATACTTTCGCACTTGGTAAAGTTCTTTTCGTACTCTACACCAATGCTATACAAAAGATACTTCTTGTCTCCCGGGCTATAAACGACATCGGGGTTATGCGCAAAGTTGTTGGACACGGCGTCGGCGTAATGATAAGGGCCTTGTGGTCCGTTGTGCGACTCAGCACGAATGATATAGGAGTGAGGTCTCCAGCCTCTTAGACCACACCCGTGCGTGAATTGGACAGTGAAGAGGTGAAAGGTAGAGGGGGTTCTCCGATCTTGGACAATCCGACCGCCCCAAGAAGCATTGGGCCAGATGTTGAAGTCATCGGGACCAGGAGGCTGGTACGTGTGGTTGTAGCCGGTATATCGAGTAGCAGGGGCGAGATCGAGACGACCGCAGTCATCGCCAATCCACCCTGGATCACAACGGCATGACCTGTCCCGTTTAGAGCAGATACCGTTCAGGCTGCAGTCCTCGTCCGTCCTGCAGCCGACGGCAACGCTACTTGAGGCTGCTGCCCATATACTGAATAGTTGCAGAGTCCGCATTTGAGACGCGTGAATAACCGACTACGTTGCAAGTTGGGGAAAAGTGCGGCGAGCAAAGTGAACGCCTGACGAAGACATTGCCTCTGATATACAATTTATCCGACAACAAGTGCAAATGCATATCCATAACTCGTAGTTGGATTCCACGCGACTACATACGGATAAATCTACGAGCCTACAACAGGGATTTCAAGATTCTTTTACCCCGCAGCTTCTCTTGAGATCAACCATTCGACTCGGTATTAGAGGGACCGAGATGCCTAAGAACCCTTGCATCGAAGGTGTTTGCCAGGCTTGGTTGTCCAGCACGAGAAGCGAGGGGCCGGCCCTTGGCAAGTAGATCTATGCCAGATACGATGGATGCATGGCAAGAACATCAAGCAGCGTTACATGTTGCCACATGCCAATGTAGTACGTCTGGATAACTTCAGATTCATGCAATACTTATAAAACGGCCGAGGATATGGATCGACACAGAGCGAGGACTGAGATAGAATGGGTAAAAGCGGTGATCCATCATGTCGAGATTCGGGTTCAAAGAATGGGTGGTTTGATAGCAGAACCGTCCAGAACCTAGGCTCTGATTGTCTAGTCCGACTTTTCTGTACCGAGCCTTTCCAAAAGGTTGTGACACAAGACTTTGGATTTTTCAAGCTCGTGCTCCAGTTCAGTGTTTCGAAAGCTACCGGGAAGATACCAGGGTGCAATACTCTGCAGTAGCTGCTCGATCAAGAAAGCCTTCTCCCAGCATTCTGGATCGATACCTTGCAGTGGAGTAGGAACGCCATTCTGTTCCAGCCGCTTGAGATATGCATTGTACACCTCTTCTGTCCAGTCCTGGCTGTTTCCAATATAGTCGTTCAGGAACTCATCAACAGGCGGAAAGAATCCAGAAAACTCAAAATCCACAATGCCAGTGATTTGAGGAGGATCGCCTGATATGAGGACATTCCTAGGTGACAGATCGTAGTGCGTGAAAACAAAGCTGTTGGCGTATGGATTGGACTTGTCGATAGTTGGGAGACCATGCTGGATGAGATTCCGAATGGGAGCTGCAAGGCTTCTATTTGGCGCAAAGGTATCTTCTGCTTCGAGGACCTTCAACTTGTTCTCCATTCTGGCCCTATAGTAACCCTCAGTTGTTGCGATGCCATTTGACCACTTGAGCCCATCCCCCAGCATGCCCCTTATGGACAGATCTGTCCTCACCAAGCCATCCGCGCTGGATAAAGTGATATCGGGCTTGGCGACTCTGTAGTCATCCTCATAGAACCTCAAATTTCCTCCATACATCTGAGCAGGAATGTGTTGCCGCCAGTCTGTGACATGATCAGCCAACTGCACGGCTAGGCTGGCCAGTCCGCTCTGGTTGACTTCAGTTAGGTTGATAGGCTCTCCTGGGACCTTTGTCATCAATATCCAGCCATTATGGTTCTCATCGGCAGTCCGGAACTGTAGTAGCTTAGCACCGCCTTGATTCCTAGTCGAGACCCCGATGCTCGATCCATCCCGAGACCAAGCAATGACTTTCGGTGCTGGAACCCTGTGGCAAAAAGCTTCGAGTAGACGTAGGCAAGAGACCTCATTATGGGTTTTGTCTGCGTCAAACCCCCGACCGTTGATTTTTAACACATACTCTTCGATCTCCAAGCTATTGGCCCCTTCTAAAGCATCACAAGATTGGCGGGAGCCTTTTAGGTAATAGATCCGATTGTTGTAAGACTTGAAAGGAGGGAGCCGCTGAATGGCCATCAAGCTTACTTCTGGAAGTACGAGATGCATCAGACTTTTAATCCTTTCTGAGGACATCTCAATGCCAAAATTAGGATGATGGGGAGGAGTTGACGGTCGCGAATGACTAGGAGTCATGTTTTCCGATTAAACTAAAAGCTTCAGTACAGTTTCTTGTGTAAGAAGGGGAAACATCAGACAAGTGTCGTAGACTAAGTGTGTGCTTATTTCATGAAATTGCAATGTTTTCCCCAACTCGTCGAGTACGTTTAGTGAGTCACTCGCCGAAGCCGCCTTGTTCACTCCTATCAAGACTAACCAACTAGCTAGCGTTTACTATCCTGTTGTACCAGCAGCAGCAGTAGTAGTGGATTCCTTGATCAGCTTACACTGAGATCACTCATCCAAGACAAGATAACTATGCCTACTTTGGTCAGATACATGCCGTCTCCGTCTCTGTAACTCTGAGGTGTGTATTCAGAACATCATGTGTCACGGATCACTCAGCCAGGTAGGAGGGTACTTTCGTATCGCCAGCCAGTAGCCATAGTACTTTACGCTCGCTAGCCTCAGTCTCTCTACAAACAGAAAAACAATAGCTCTGACCTGCCAGGCTTCCTACTTGATGGAGTGTCAGCTCCTCTCGTCTAGTTCAACCGTTCTCATCTCAAGCTTATTTAATTCGATACAGGGTGACGATGGAAAGGTTGGCGTGCGGCTGGAACGTATCTCGGCTACCGAGCACGACGAGGATATCCTCACCGAAGCGACCAACTTGCCAAGGCCATCTGTTACACGTTACTCGCCATGTCCCCTCTTGTGAAATCAAAGGTCAGAACCAACTCGACTTTTACCTTTCTGAAAGCAATCAACAACACCGTCTCTGGTGTCGTTGCTACTGATCCCAATAAAGAGCGAATTGCTTTCAACTCGAGAATTTCCATGTTGATCGCTTCTAGTCTACTCAAAACAGGCCTTGATAAAACAACAACACTCGGGTGCTTTGCTAGTTCTGGTGTGTGGTAGAATTGTCAAAAAGCAAGTCACAACTACAGATCTATGCGAGGACCTCCTCCTGCCTGTGTCACTCCGTACTAATTATAGGAATAAATTGCAGCAGCACTCGACGTCCAAGACGGATATATCACCGTAGACGGCGACGCTTGGTTCCTCGGCTGCTCCGCGACGTCGTACTCCGGGCGGAGATTGACGGGGCCCTGGCCGCAAAGGGCCCAAGTATCATGATACGAGATTCTAGCCCTAGGCTAGGGGATGGTATTTTGAAATTCAATGACACTGATTGGCCGATTCTTCATCGTTCCTCTTCCGTGGGACAAAGGGGTTTGGGCGGGTTGGACTTGAAACTACCAACTAATTCTAATACGAGTATGGGCAAGCGGGTTATGCAAAATGCTTGACCAAAGAATAGATAAAACGTACAGGCGCTGCCTGTTGCAAAGACAGTCAAGAGCTTCTTCGTATCCTGTTCATTCGCTGCCTGTTTCTGGATATACATACAATCACTCGCTTAACCCCTAATCACAATGAAGTTCTCCTCGGCCACACTGGCTTTAGTCCCTTTGACTTCAGCTACTCAACTTGTCTGGCCCTCAAAATGGGACGAGATGGAGGATCTTTACACCATGCAGTATGGATACAAGAAGCGCGGCTTCACTGACGGTAAGTAAAAACCCTATCCAGCACTGCTGTCGACGGCAAACTCATGATTCTCCCATAGCGCTGAGAGTCTGTGGATTTGGCAACAATATTCCAGGTCAGCACAATTCTGCAGAATGGATCCGAACCGCCTTTCACGACGCTGTCACCCACGATGCCCAGGCCGGTACTGGTGGCATCGACGCTTCCATCTTTTGGGAACTCAAGCGACCTGAAAACGGCGGCATCGCATTCAACAATACATTCAACTTCTTCAGCGGCTTCCACAACAGCCGTGCGTCGGCCTCTGATCTCATCGCCCTCGGCGTGGTCACGGCTACTGGTGTCTGCAACGGACCCAAGATCCCATTCCGAGCCGGCCGAGTCGACCTCATGAAGGCAGGGCCCGCGGGTGTTCCTGAGCCGCACACCAACCTGGACGAAACGCTCAAGGCCTTCACAAAGTCTGGCTTCAGCAAGCAAGATATGGTGGCTCTTGTTGCCTGTGGACATGCCGTGGGGGGTGTCCACCACGTCGATCACCCTGATGTTACCGGTATCTCCGTAGATGCCGGCAACTACACATCTGTTCCTTTCCAGGAGGACAACTCCCGCTTCCACAACGGCGTTGTCACAGAGTTCCTCAGCAACAAGACCAAGAACCCTTTGGTCGTTGCCAAGAACAACACCCTCAACTCGGACAAACGTATCTTCAACGCGGACCTCTCCGTGATGAAGAAGCTGTCCACAAAGGCAGGCTTTGACTCGACGTGCGCTGCTGTCTTTGAGCGCATGATTGACACCGTCCCCAAGAGTGTCCGGTTGACCAGTCCCCTGGAGCCTTACGATGTGAAACCCCATATTGAGGAAATTTCCCTCAACAGCGACGGTGATATCAACTTCAAGGGATCTGTTCGACTGCGGCTCACAAACACGACCCGCGATATCATGGATCTCGAGGTGAACCTGGTCTATGTCGGCAGGAATGGCAAAGGCAAGGTGATTGTGCCCACCAAATTCCCCATGTCCCAGGGTGGCATGACGAGCAGCGGCCTCGGTGAGAATTTCCAGTCGTTTGAGTTCGACACAGTTATCAAGGGCAAGACGGGCATCAGCAAGTTCTGGATCCAAGAGATTGTCCCATCGACCAAGGCTAGCAAGTCGCACAACAACCAAAACACTGGTGGCTACAAGGTCCAGGATACTATTCTGTACCAGCTCCAACAGTCCTGCCACGAGCTGGACAAGTTTGTCGATGGCATGGGTCCGATGACCATCAAGGCCATGATCCCTCAGGGCCGTGCATCGGACCCCTTGAACCTCAAGATTACCCGCAAGGTGCCACGCCCTGACGTTCTCGTTCCTGAGCTCAAGGTTGAATCGATCAAGTTCAAGCCGACTGGAAAGAAACTGAACGGATATGTTGAGTTTCAGGTCAAGACCAAGGGCGGTGACGGTACATATTTCGATATTGCTCTGGGGGGCAAGAAGCCTGTTACTCTCGACTACGTTTCGGCTTTCTCTATGCCTCACACCTGTTCTCCTTGAGGCCTTCACAGGGGGCTGTAGATGGCAGCTTTCTGACGAGCGTTCTGTTTCTAGTTTTGCTATAGAATAATACCCTCACCTCGATTCATGCAACCATCACTTCGCAACGACCGCTTCCATGTTTTGCAGCCTCACAAAAAGTAACGGTATAAAAAGACAGAACAAGTCATGTAGTACCTAGCTGGACATTTCACGTAACCTTGCATATCTCAAGTAATCTATCATGTACATGTTCAAAGGTATTCACAGACTATTGATGTGAAAAGAAAAATCCGAAATCGTTCAATTTTACATGGGATTACAACCCTCTAGTCAGCAGACTCTCCATTGCCGGTATCAAATGTGTTTCTCATAACCAAGCAACCCTTGAAGTAGTTGGAGAGGTCATCAAAGTCATCCAGCTCACCCACCCAGCCGACGTATTGGTCAGGCCGCACAGCAACAACGCAACCTCGCTTCCTGTCGACCCCGTAGTTCTTATAAGCGTCCCCATAGCCCTCGTGGTAGCTCTCATCATCAGCATGTACTTTTTCGTAGTCATAACCGACGTGCTCGTCATACGGGCGCAGAATCGAAGGAAAATCGCGAATGAGGTCCGCGTCCCAGCGTTTGGAGGAGTGAACGGTTAGTACCTCGATGACACTGTCGATCTTGTGCCCCTTGGGTGTGACGCCGTGGAGGAAGTTGTCTGGATCATCAAGCAGCTTGCAAAAGGTTTCGACACGGGCCTTTTGAGCAGGGTCAAGCACATGACCCGCGAAAAGCACGATGCGGAATCGCCCATCAGCCTTTAATCGCTCTTGGAGGTGATACGGTCGCGCACAGGCTTGGTTGAGCACCTTGAAGCTGTTGAAGCGCATTCCAACGGGGATACCACTGGCTAGTGCTTGCTTCTTGACGAATAAATCCTCGGTGAGAGAGACACCAGGTGGCGAAACCACTTTGGCGCCGTCAGCTTGGGCGAGGGGATCACCAGCCTTGGCAACAATGTTGCTAGGGCCGTAGTTGACTGAGAGACCAGAGGCGAACATGTTTCCCTTCTCAAAGGCGTCCTTGAAAACCTCCATGCTGACACCCTCTTCGTCCATGACATCCTTGGCTGGGCGACCAGAGAACAAGCGGCTGAATCGATGATCGAATTCAATCAGATCCTGGGCCACACGGCGTCGCTCGCTCTGGTACGTCTGGAGGATGCTGGGCTTTGCGATACCCTTGGCGACGAGGGCAATCTTCCAGCCCAGGTTGTAAGTATCTTGCATCGAAACGTTCATGCCCTGGCCTGCTTTGGGCGAGTGTGTGTGGACAGCGTCCCCTGCAAGGAAGACACGATCGTGAAGATCGTATGCTGTGCCAACACGTTGACCAATCTAAGAGATGGTGTTAGCAAGCTCTGATTACACAGAGTGTAGATGTTGCGCCGTACCTGATAGGCCGTCCACCAGTCGCAGTACTCATAATCCAGCTTGTAGGGGTGAATGATATTCTGCGCCGCCTTGAAGATGAGATCCGGGTTGATCTTGGATCGGTCTGCACGGCCGGACGCATCTGGTGTCACCTCCTTGAGCTGGATGTAGAGACGAACGAGTTTGTTCTCTCGCGGAATAACCATCAGACTGCCGTTCTCAGCCGAGTGGATAGCGCATCGCATGCGAATGTCCGGGAAGTCAGTCTTTGGGATGATATCCATGACACCCCAGATAAAGTCACTTGCTTCACCCTGCAATTCGAGACCGATTTGCTTGCGTACCCAGCTTCGAGCACCGTCACAGCCGATCACGTACTTGGCGTGGACCATCTCACTATCAGCATCTCGTGCTTGAGCCTGGAGAAGGGCGCGGTCATGGTCGACCTCATCATCAAAGACCAAGTTGCTGCGGAAGAGACCGTCCGAGGCCTGAGTCTTGCTAGCCGTGGCCTGCTGGGGGGGCGTCGCCTCCTCCTCAGTCAGATGTCGCAGCTTGACTGTGACGGGGTAGTTGTCGGTGCTGCTGAGCTTGGACGCGTCGATGTTGATAGACTCTGGAAGGACGGCACGCTCAACTTTGATGCTGTCTTTTGAATATTTCTTGATGTTATCCAGGAAGAACCGTTCAATACGACCCTGATGCAGGACAATCTGCTGGAAACGTGAGAGGCCGACGATGGTGTCGGGGATACGGTCAGAGCGACGGATCACTCCATCTGGGCCCGGGTTCTAATTTGCTATATGTGAGCACGACTTGTTACATGGACAATACAGTTAGACGCTGTAGCAGCTACGCACCCACATGCAAATCTACTCAATTGTTAGCCACAGCGCTTACTACGGGTAGTAGTAGATGGTTAACACTATACATACCTCGATCATGTGGTTGGCCTCTTTCCAAGCCCGGTCGCCGAATCCCAGACTGTCAAAAATCTCTAGACTTCGGCATTGCAGACCGTCGGCCTGACCACAAAAGATCTTGGTGTTTCTCTTGTCGATGATGCGAGCCTTGACACCGCAGTGCGCCATCCACGCAGCGGCCATCAGCCTGTGCGAGGCATAGAGCCAGGGTTAGTTCTCATGCATCCCGCCAGGCTATTTCTAATGGTGTTTCTTACCCAGCAGGGCCGGCGCCAACAATGAGACTACCGCACCGCAATCATCAGCATGCGTCTCTTTCTATAACACTCGGTGCTTGACCTGTATGCGGGGTAGCCGGGACTCACACATCGACGTTGGACTCGTTGACCATTGTGTCTCTAGGTGTATGGATCAAAGAATGCAAGCTTCTTGGCTGCTCAGCATGAAAGAGCTGACGTTGAGAACCTTGGCTGGGTGGGAGTTCAAGCCTTGAAAGAGGGGAACATCGGCAGTATACTTAGCGTTGGGCCTTGAGTAGACGGTTGCGCGGGAGAGTGACCAGATCCTTGGAAACTGACTGTCTAATGAAAGGTGCAGGGGTGTACCCCTAGCACACGTACCATTTTCTCATCCGGAACGAATATTGCGTTGCAATACTCCATTTGCGATGGGTAGACGACCCGACTGAGCTATGCTATTGCGGCTCTTTTGGCAGTGACCTGCACCTGATTATGCAAACGTAGGGTCCGAAGTGGTAAACGTTTCAGTTGGCCCGTGACCGCTTGTCTCCTAGTTCGCCTCGAGTGAAATACTACTGTATAACTGGGTCTTGTTGCGGTGATCGACACTTCTCTCTCACGTTATCTCGCCAACCGAGACCAGCACCCTAGACATCACACACAGTCCGCGGGCATGGCATTGGGACCGCAGCACTCTTGGCTTCAAGGAATCAATCGCCATCTTTCCTGTTCAAGGCTGATTGGCAGAGAACCCCTGGCTGGAAGTAACCTTGGGCCGGTTTTAAGGCGAGGAGACATGATTTTGTCCCTCGTCCGGAATGTAACCACTCGGTGCAAAAGGAACCTTGTCCCAGTACAACGTGATTCAAGTCTTGCACATGAAAACAGATCATGCCCCTCCCTCACTGGAGTGAGTCTGCAGCCAAGAAGAGTTTTCACTGCACAGGGGGGGCCTTTCAATAGTGGATTATATCTTGGTTGATGCTGCCACCACTCACTCAAGAACAACCGGCATACAAGCTATGATATGATGTTACTATTAGCATAGTTTAATAACCCATTACTAATTCCATCCACTAGTCTACGGGTCTTGACGTATTCTCTGACATGGAGTAAACATGTAAATGTCCCTAGCACTGCAACCTACAAAATTGCCGAAGGGTCTCAGGAATCAGGCTGTACTATGGATAAAGTTTCTCAAGAGCTCTGAGCCTATTGAGGTCACGATCTAACTCTGCTGGGCAGGAGCCTGGCAATACAGCCATGTTGATCGAATCCTTCAGGATGAAATAAAGACCGTCAATGTTGAGATCCCATGGGAAATTCCCACCCACCAAGACACTGTGAAGGACAGTGCAACTGTAGCAGTTTTAACCTTATTTACCATGTCTTTATAGGGATCTAGTACCTTATCTGCGGCGTAGGGGGTGTCAAAAAACACGAGAATGGAGTGGTGGGAGATTGACGGATTTGGTGCAAGCAATTATCGTGCTTTTTGCCACTCTGTGGCCTGTCATATATACGATTCAGTCTCTACACCTATCATCAAATCCTTGGACATAGTACTTATTCCCCTGGATCGGCGATAAATGTAACGGGATCCACAGGTGATGGGTAGAAAGTCATCTTTGAGCCAGTCAAGCCAGTTTCAGCGAAGCGAGTACAGCAGAATGAATTGACTCTGCAGTAATTAGCCTTGTTTGCTCCTTGTTGACATATATACCCACCAGCACATTCTATTCGATGCCCGATTCTTCCTTTCTTCTCGTCTTTCCATCCATGTCCACCGCTTAGAAAAGTCTTGACAGAACGCATCGCAGCGGGGCGAAGCGATGGCTACTCCGGCGGAACAACAAGCAGCGGCCAATGCCTTCATTCAGGAGGTATGGGGCCTCCAGGGGGCGGCTTATCTAGTTGTTGCACTACGCTACTACAGCCAGTTCTCGTCTTTTGGTCGACGCGTGCAGTGGGACGACGTTCTTATGTTCCTAGCTACAGTAAGTTACGCGCTGATACCCGCCCTGGAGCGAGGCGAGGCTTTACTGACTCGATATACTATTCCAGATAGTTTATACAGCAGAGTCGGTAGCAGCATACTACGTTGTTGCATACTGGAAAGGTCTTGCAAACAATGGTATAACGCCGGAGCAACGTGCGGCTTTGCGGCAGAACCCCGACAGCCCTGAATGGGAGCTTCGTATCAATGGCTCCAAAACTCATGTTATTGGGCTGCTGCTCTACATGACGCTGTTGTGGCTTCTGAAAGGCTACTGGGTAGTATACTACAATCGTCTGACGTATGTCTAATGCTCTTTGCATATCTTGGAACTATCCGCTAATGGAGTCTAGTGAAGGTGTCAGCTCAGCAAAACGGGTTGCCTACTGGGGTGGATACATTATACCCATCACGTACGTCTCTTGTTTCTTGGTGGCATTTCTCAAGTGTATTCCCTTCGAGAAGCAGTGGCAGGTTGACCCAGAACCACCAAGTAGGTTTGTCCAAGGCATACCGTGACTTGTTCTAACGCATCTTCTCAGACTCATGCATGCCGGCCATCACCTACATCCAGACCATTTATGTCATGGCTATGAATACCATCACAGACTTTTACCTCATGTCGATCCCAATTCCAGTAAGTAAATACACGCACTTGCACCATGGTGGCACCGAGGCTAACCATGCTCCTAGATGATATGGAAGGCTAGGATGCCTTGGCGTAAGAAGATTGTTATTGTCGTCATGTTTAGTGGTGCCTTTCTCGAGATGGTGTTTGGCATTTTGAGAGCTGTTTCTATTCTCACCGTAAGTTCGCTACATACACCAGAGGCACATGTCGTATCTCTGTCAAACAATAGCAGTGTAGCAACTAACCCGGAACTCAGAAGGGAAACACTGATCCAGCACAGTCGGGCTATTGGTCAGTCCGGGAGTCGTTTGTCAGTTTCGTCCTGACAAACCTACCAATGGTCTACCCACTCATCAAGAAGTTCATCGAGAAAACCGTCACCAGCTCTAAGGGAGGCAGTCGAACACCTGGTCTTGGTGATAGTCAGGGCTATCGCCTCGAGAGCTACAAGAACAAAGCGGGCGCTCGATCACGGCCAGAGAGGGGGGAGGTGGACGACACAGCATGGGGGTCAAAAGAACATATTGTCACCGCTGCTGGGCAAGTGAGTGGCGACGATGCCTCGATACCAGGTTCTGACATGATGAACACGGACGCTTACCAGAAGCCATACTCTCGAATGCAGCCTGTGAATATCGTCGAGGCTGTTGGGGGCAATGTTCCAAGTCATCGAAATACTTGGAGGCAAGACACTGGGGCTGGAAACATTGTTGTAACAAGCGAGTATGCTGTACAGGTGGATGAAGAAGCTGCTGTCAGCGTGCCTAAACAACCGCGCCAGTACTAGTCATATTCTGAATTTTAGAAGCGTAATAATTCTTGGAGGGTCATCGTGTGTATGTTGACTTGTATAGATCGCGTGTAAGGATAGATGACATATATCAAAATCAATTCAAGGCGTAGGTCATAGTAATGTAACGTGTCCAGTGAACAAGATCCGAGACAAAAAAGCCATACATGATGCTACAGATCGGGAGTAATACCAACTGGCCCATCGATCTTGAAGGTTACAGGCTTGCCCTGAGTACAAATTTCGTCGGCCGAACCGGTCCCATGGCTGTTGTCGCAGACCGTAGGAACATCCGAGCCCCCACGAAGGTCGGCATGACTGAAGATAAGTTAGCAGCAGTAGCTAGACAGATAGTGATGGGCGGACATACGAATCTCCGACATCGTGATATATCATGAGGGAGAACTCTTCTCCATGGTCGCCAGGCCGAAGCGTAAAGGCATAATCAGATTTTCCACAAGACAGGAAAGTATCAGGCACGGGGAACGCGACGTTTTTGGCCGAGCACTCGAGGTTTTCGGCATCAGCACCGCTGATCTTGAACGAGACGCTCTCGATCCTGAGACCGACGGGGCTCCCCAGCTTGTGAATGGAAAGGTCAGACAGCGTTACTGACTCTTCCCTGCCTCGTCCTCCCGCGAGGCTGCCGGTGATGAAAGCGATCAATGCGGTATAGACTTCGGTGCGCATGTTGTCTGTGGTCTGAGACAAGGTCAAGTAGTGTAGTATATATTGCAGAGGTGTTTGCTTGTGTTGGGATGCTGTTGGGAAAGGGTGGTTCAGAAATGAAGGCGGTTAGAGATGCTGTTCTTATGTACAAATTCCACCGCAAAAATACGTGGCCCTTTCATAATCAGGTTAGAAGAATTGGACATGGATGCGTCTGTCTGTCAGCTGGTTTGCTTATAATGGAAAAGCGTCGTAATCTGTGCCTAGGCAGCCGCCTGGTTGTTCTACTGTCCCAGGTTTAACGTGGAGTGGCATTTTATCTTTTGGAGCAGGAGAACTCTTTTAACATGTAATTATACATGTGAAGAGCGCAAGTTCCTACAGCTAAGATGCCCTTGAAAGCACTGCACGTCTGCCTTTATTTTATATACGCGGTTGATACAAAGTAATTAGACTTACAACACAGCTCTCATGAAGAGTGATGGGATCATCGGACCACTACTCCGGCTTCAGCTGGTGGTCGTCATCCTATGTAGTTTGTAAAGCTAAGCGATGCGGCACAGTAAAAAACCTTGCGGCGATGCAGAATTCTTTACAGTATTACGTGGCAGATGAGTGAATGCAAAAGAAACGCGTAATGCGGTCTGATTTGGCTCAAGTTTGAGAAGCTATGCTGTTTCTATCAGAGGTCTGAATACTTGATTGTTTCTACATCATCTCGGGGCATCTGGAGATGATGACAGAAGCCATATAGCCTTTGTCATTGTTTACAGCCCTGAACCGAACTCGATATATCAAGTAGCCATGCTGGACCTGTATACTGAGGCTCAATTAGAGGCCACCGCGTCAAATACAAAAACCAAGGCCCTTCTAGGCAGGATAATCGCAACCTAGCAAGACCTGAGTAGCTGCAGGATAGAAGTAACTGAGAGAGTTACCTTTTCTTTCTGACTTACATCTTATACTATCATAGTCCCAACTCCTTTTTCGGGTTGTCACAGAGAACCTGATGACACCCTTCTCCAGCCTTGGCTGCTTGATTTTCCAGGTCACCACACCCTCCTCGCTGTTACCTGCAGTTATAGGCTGCTTTGATTGATCCGTGGAGGTCGAATCCTGGCCCCTCTAGTTTCTTCTCCTGCGAAGGGACCACAGGCTTCCAGCGGATGGGTGTAGAAAGCTAGTCGGTCAATCTATCCAGTTCAGGAAATTCTTGGCACGAGAGAGAGGCATTCCTACAGATGAGATACCCTCTTGAAGTAGTACGCCCTCATTCTCACAAGGCTCTGAATGAACTAATTAGATGGCAAAGCATTGCGCTTGGGTAGGTAGAAACCTCTCTTGGACTAATTGTAATGGTATCTCAGATGTTTTTTTTTTGAACCCGCTGTAGGGCTGACGATAGGCAAGGAGGCACTTGAGAGAACAAGGACTGGAGGCTTTCTGTGACCGCGAGTGGACATTGCCGGTGTTTCAGATGAGTTAGCATGTATGTAGTAGCTGCTGCATAGTCTAGTCCACAGTTTAGCTGAGTGCCTGTTGGCCCTCTCTCGGCTCAAGCCAACGGGCATATCCATCCTATGCTCCCATGCTATCATTTCTGGGGCCCTTCCTTGCCCGGTTTCCGGCGAGAAACATATACACATACCCATGTTTGCTTGCGAGTCATTCTACCTCACTCTGCCACGGCATCCTGACTTGGACCGGCTCAAAAAGGAAGGTGTCTTGAGTAAGGTTGAAAGGGTCTAAGCAACCGAGTACAGCCCTGACCGCAGTGAAGCAGGCTGTGCTATGCAGATAAAATGGTGTTTGTTTTACCCTGCCAGCCCTGCTGGATTTCAGATCTGATGCCAAGAAACGCGCAGCAGTCGACGGATACGTCTTGTTCTACGAAGATTAATTTACCGAATGCTGATGTGCTTAAAATGTGACTACATGATGGATCAAAAAGAGACAAGATTCTCATGAGAGGAGATATTTGCACAAATAGGAGCGTCACATACTACGGCTTAGATCGATGTACAGAGTAGAGATTGAGTATTTTGTTCTCAGAGGATGGAGGCCTGTAATCAGGTGCCTGGCTAGGTAAGCACAGCCCCTATTACAGGGGTGCTCCACTGAACAAAATTGGCTCAAGCGGACAAGCCCGTGAGTTGATCGTGGAAATAAGGCTCTTTCAACCACATTTTGATATGTTTAGTTGTGCAAGGCAAGCTGTTAATTGGCTCAAGTACGACTTGGTCTTAATGTGGCCAATCGAATCCGTGCCTGTCAGAACAAACTCCCACGGATACGGAGTACGGAGCGGGATAGACTTGGGAGGATTCAGTACCGCTCATCCTGCAGGAAGCGTAACCCAGTAATTCATCTGCAATGAGGCAAGGCATAATAGGTATTGATTAAAACTACTGGCTATGTATTTAAGAGCTGCAAGACTCTACGCCAGATCATCACCAAGCTATTCAACTCATCTTCCAACACACGGCTCACCACTCACACAATGAAGTTCTCTATCGCCACAGTTCTTACCGCTTTGACGGGCACTACTTCTGCATGGGCAGGTAAGGCTATCTAGCAATCCTCGTCTTCGAATCTGTTGCCTAATGAATGACTCTTCCAGTTACCGCTTACAACACCAAGGAATGCCGCCTGAACCCCATCCAGTCCGATGAATTCTCCCGCCGTCTCGAAGGAAACCACAGGACAGAATGCCTCACCTTTGGTGAAGACATGCCCAATGTCCAATGCACCCAGGTTCGCCCCGGCACCGACGGCTACCATGGCTGCATTGACGGCGAGATGATCCCACGGTCCGTTTTCATCGAGGGCAGCTGCATCTTCTTTGCTGAACCACACTGCGCGGGAGCCGACGTGGGACAGCTGTATCTTACCTCTCCCGGCGATGTGCAGTGCTACACGCCCTATTCATCAAACATTATGTCTTTCTCATGTGTAAGTATAACCCATTTAATGTCCAAATACCTATCGAAACCGGGACTGATACGGGCGCAGAATGCCGATTAGGTTTGATGTGAGACGTTGAGTTTGGCCGTCCAGGATGCTGAGGTCAGGGGTATTCAGATATTGAGAGAAATAATTACCAGGTCCAAGACAGCCTTGAAAGAGACGAGAGCATAAGCACAAGCCTGAGATTATGGCTACATAACTCAAGTTGCAGTGGGACAAGATGAACTCATCAATAGAGCAAGAGAGGCGGGTTCGAAACAGCAAGCAATATATATCAACGCACACAGCATATAATACGAACATCATGTACAAACAGTATCGAATTCTCCAGAATAATTGACATAGTATAAGTGCCTCTCTAACTCGGCTTGAAAATTGTCAGGCCTTGGCGATCAGGGTACCCAAGGAAGGTTCTGAGTCTCGGAAGGATATCAGAAACTGCGGGAAGTGTATCCATATCAAGTCCCTTCACAGGCTCTCCATCATGCTTGAAGAGTCTTGGCGTGAGCTTGTGTTCCTGGACCTCGTCTAATGTCGGCTCAAGAGGTAGGATGCATGCAACTTGAGGTGCCGCCAACCAGCTTCGGGTGTGTCGTCCCATCTGTTGCAACCATTCGGGGACAGCAGGATCAGGGAATGAGAGAAGGATACAGCCTCCGGCTTTGACTAGTGGATCGCTGTTGTCGGCGTCTTTCCTTGGTGTCCAGATCTCGGTCTTGATCCGGGACATGGCTGGCTTGGTTTGTTGATCCAGCGTGTTCCAGATAGTATATCCTCGCCCGTCTGTATGAGTGGACTCTGCTGCAATCATGTAGCAGTTTTCGTATTTGGATGGCGAGTTTGGAAGCTGAGCTGGTTCCAGCGCAATAGGCGCACAAGATTTGACGGGATGGAGGGTAACTGGTTGGCCCTTGGTTGTGGTGTTTCCAACGTCGAGCCGTTGCAAAGACGTCAATTGCCTCCGTACAGTGGCTTCATCGCCATTGAGAACAACCACTGCCAGGACTACCTGAAGACCGATGAGGAGAGTACATCCAATCGCACTCCAGATATAAGGGGACTCCTTGGCCGAAGTCAGGAGTCGCTGGACAAGTTGGCGCATAAGCTCTTCCATTGTTGAAGGTTTAAACAACAAGATAATTGCGAGGATGAAGAATCTAAAATGCAAAGTTATAGTTTCCCGGGATCTGCCAAGATTCACTTTTTGACGACAAGCGTCTATTCCTCTCCCACGTGCTTGGTTTGGTGAGGTGATTGGTGAGTGGTTGGTTGCCAAGCTCAACGCTATAGTACCAACCTTGTAGAAACAAAAACAGATGCTTGATAAAGCCACTCGTTGGGATTGTAGTGGTAAGAGACTATAGAAATGTGATTTGGACATGTCCTACGCTACACAAGTCAGTCGCGAGGATAGTAACACTGCATGAAACAGAAGAGTCTAGTTGCTGGGGTCACCGTGGCTACAGATCGCGAGTAGCACAAGGTAAAGCCCTGTGAAACTGTATTGCAGTAACTGCCAGCAGTACATAAGAGAGTCTGTAGCCTCTCAAAGATTAACGAGACAATGTTCCCACAGCACATGGCGTACACACAGTTACCCAAGCTATCCCAACCACATCATCTCCCTACCCTCGGGTTTTGATTACATAAACAAGGCACCAGGACCCATAAATCGCTCAATTTCCATACGTCACGTCACTTACGCTTTCAGTTAGATAGGTAGCCTAGTAGTGAGGCGTCCAAGACACACCAAGACAAGACAAACGACAACAACACACCACCCTCGGAAGCTCACCCACCACAACAGTCACACTCCAGACGCTTGACTCGCCCTCCCAAGCCTGCAACATGGTTGCGATACACCCACCGGATCACACCCATCGAAGCGACCTGCTCGCCATGGTCTCGGACGCTCTGCTCGTCTCCATCTTGGAGACCCTTCCCAAGCATGACCTGTGCAGTGTCTCCCGGCTAAACAAGCGCTACCATGCCCTCGCAGACGCTGTCTTGTACAATACTGTGCAGTTTCTCAAACCGGAACTCCATCTCATCTTCAGTCAATCACTCACCCGTCGTCCCCGTCGCGGTTCGGCTATCGAACAAGTCAAGCTGGCTTATCCTGCTTCGGAGCTAACGCGACTTATATCTGACACCATTTTGCCTTTGAACAGCGTCTCTCACACCATCTCGACAATGTCAAACCTCAAGACGCTGGATATCGCAGTACCTGTCGCCCTTCTCCACAGCATAGGTCACTTATTCAACGGCCCCTTTGACCTCGCTTGTCTGCAGTCATGCACCCTCTTTTACCAGGATGAGCATGACCAGTACTGGGACCTTCAAGAAAACATCCACATCTTCAGCCATCCAACTCTCGAGACGCTCGTCATCAAGAGGGCCAAGCTCGACGACCGAGGCTTCGAGTTGATAGAGCGTCCCCACAATACTGCCTTGAGCAAGCTGCACCTGATCGAATGCGACATAAACGACGATGCACTTTCGGATCTCTTGATGTTCCCTGAAGCGTTGAAGGAATTCGTCATGACGCAAAAGGAAGAACCCTACCCGGAGCTGGAAGAAAGCTCGAGCAGTATCCGAGATTATATAATGGCTCTGAACTCTGCCAGCCACTCGTTGGAGACCCTCACCATTGATTTCCCCTTGTTATGCAGCTCCAGGCCTCTAGCTCTCCGAGAATTCGTCTCTCTCAAGACACTCCGACTGAACTGGGATTACCAGCTATTCGGAAAAGCATCCAAGAAGCCGCGGTTGCACTCTTTGGGCTTGCCACCCGAGATAGAGACATTAGAGCTGTTCAACGAGCTTGGAACGGATGAGGAGGTGACGGATCTCCTGGTCAATACCATCGAGAACCTTCATATCGTGGCCCGGAAGTTGAAGGAGTTCATTGTTATCATAGATGAGAATCCTGTCCCAAAAGAGATTGCAGAGGCATGTAGAGCACAGCCGCAGCTGCATCTCAATATTATCGGCGGCGATGAGGAAATCTCATGACTCGGGCTGCAAATACAATCCAACACTTGATCGGATTAGCTAGTAGATATATGTGGCGGTTTCGTCGTGGATGGCGAGAAGCAGCTAGTAGCATATACGACCAAGGGTGTACATATAATCCAACACAAACGAAACTGTCCAGCAAAAGGTCTGGTCTAGAACCCTTTACATCAAACACTCATAAGCCCCATGGGCGGCAATGCCATTCCGCGGTCGAATGCAGTTCCCATTTAGATTACTGAGGGGCCTAGGGATCCCTTTAAAAATCCAGTTATCATGTATTACTAGTTACCGGATGTTTTCCAGTCGTGGTAAAAGCATTGGCAAGTTGCGAGCTAAGAGGCTGAGTTACAGCAAATCTGATTCCTAGATTTTGTTTCAAAGGCCGCCTTTTTTCTTCAACTTGTATTGGACTGGCCCTTGCAGTAGGGAATCAAAGGGCGCGTTCGGAGTGCTTAAAGCAGGCTTGATAAAGGATGAGGGTGGGGGTCTTTGATGTGAGAGCGTAGTATTGCTTGATCTACTTTGATAAGGATTGATTTGGATGGCTCGACTTCTGTGTAAATAGCAGATTTTATCTACGCGGTTACTATAAATTATGATATATTGACCATGTAATACCCTCTGGGTAATGCTTCACCAAGAAAACGCCGAGTATATAAGGATGTCTGAGATACCCATATACAAGAACCATGTGCTCAATTTCAGATTTTCTGGATATTAACAAACTCGACGAATTTATTAGGTTTCGCCTGATCTTTCTTTTCACTAAACTGAGAAGACATTTCAGTTGAAAGGCACCCAAGGTAAGGTAAAGACTGTGGTCTCTAAACGCACCTCTACGTTTACTAAACGGATGATAATATCATGACAACTCATCTCTATTTAGCTCACTGAAGCAAGACCCTTCCTTAGTTGAACTTGTCTATATAGAGCTCTGTTATTGGTCGCTAACAACTTAGACTACTTACTGGCCGCCCATGCAAAGGAGGGAAAAGAAAACTTGCGCACTGGAAACTTGCTCAACATCCATGAACTTGCTCACTGTGGCTTGCTCAAGCCCTGGTCACTAAGAGCTAAGTAAGCATTTAAAACCTCTTGATAGCCATTTGAATAAAAACATTATCCATCTTGATAATAAGAAATATCAAGCATGCCTCTGACACAGCGGGTGGCCGTATCGACCCTCCTGACGCTATGCGCCATCGGCGTGCAAGCTGATGGCACTGGCCTCATCGGCTGGGGAAAGACTATGTATAAGCCGACATGTTCGTTTGCCTGCCGCAACGTTGTCAGAAAGCAACAACTCTCGTGCACTCCAGTCGAATCAACTGAGAACCACGGGACAGCACATAACCCCGTCACGACACCGCCGGATTGTTTCACAAAGGACCATGTCTTTCTGAAGACTATTGCTCTCTGCATCGACACGTATTGTCCCCTCACAGAAAACCCTTCCATGAGCTTGATCCAAGACTATTGGGCATCTCACCTCGGCACCGGCACCATTGGCGACTATCAGTATATTCCCGTCATATCATATCAGGACGCTTTGAATGCAGCCCGAGAAGACGAACTCTGCACTTCAAACAGCACCAGCCTAGCATCTGGAAACCACCACATGTACCTGCGGCGCCATGATGGCCGTGAAGCATCTGAAAACAATGGCCTTGTTACCTTCAACGTCTCAAGCCCACTACCCATGGCTGCTGGTGGCACGGATGCCCTCGACGGAACCAGCTTTGTTGGGCCCGAGGACTGGCAGCTTCAGTACAACTACCTGTATGACTTTGAGACAAACGAGGCTGGCCATTCCACGGTGACCATCGTCATTGCCATGGTAGCCATCTTCCTGCCAGTTGCCCTTTCGCTCCTCAGATTTATACCCGGCCTGACGAAGAGCCGTGGATGGACTTACTGGCAATCATTCCTAGTCTATCCCGCCTTGTTTAGGAGACGTCACCGTGAGCCGGTTGCTGTTGGAAACATGCCGAATCGCGGGCAAGCACTCTATATCCTCGTTATCAGTCTTGTCAACATCCTTCTTTGGCTTGGGCCGTATGTTATCCACCAGCCACAGGCTAGCTTCTCGTCGCTCCAAATGCAGACCATCAGCGTCGTGGGTAATCGTGCTGGAGTCATGGCCATGGGAAACGTCGTGGCTTTGTTCCTTTTTGCAGCGCGCAACAATCTTCTTCTTCACGTTGCAGACTGGAGCCACAGCACGTATTTGCTGCTGCACCGATGGCTCGGCTACTGGGCCATCTTCCACACGGCCATACACTCTATCATGCTTCTGGTCAATTATGTCCTAGATGGCACGTATCAAGAAGAGTTGGTGCGTGAGTACTGGATCTGGGGCATCGTTGGTACGGTGGCAGCCTGTGCCATACTGCCCTTTTCCCTTCTCATAGTCAGACAGAAGTTGTACGAGTTCTTTCTTGCGTCGCATATCGTTCTCGCTCTTGTCTTCATTGTTGGCTACTACTACCATATTTGGTATCTCTATGGTTACAGCTGGGGCTACGAGCTCTGGATCTTCATCGCTGGTGGCATCTGGGGTCTCGATCGTGTTATCCGTCTCGCTCGCATGGCTTGGCAGGGTAGTCGCATGGCCACCATCTCGGCCATATCAGATGTGAATGGCGAGTACATCCGAATTGAGGTGGATGGAAAACCTCTCGAGGATGGTGTCGCATATCTCGCCTTTCCTACCCTCTCGTGGCGCTTCTGGGAGACTCACCCCTTTTCTGTCGCATCCTCTGGGTCATCGGTTAGCGAAAGCAGCTCATCAAACACCAGCAATGGAAAAGATGGGACAGATCCTGAAACAGATGCCGAAAAAGTCGTCAATGCGGTACAGACCCCCTCAGCTGTCACCACCACTCGAGCAAAGCCCAGCGTCACTGCTTTCTACGCCCGGGCTCGCACAGGCGTTACCAAGAAGCTTGCATCGTGCGTGTACGGACAGCAGTCTTTTCAAACAATCCGCCTCCGTGCTGTGCTCGAAGGGCCCTACCGCCATTCCGGGCACGTGTCCCCTCAGCTCGCGCAATGCAGTGATCTCTTGTGCATCGCAGGCGGCGTAGGTATCACTGCTTGTCTGTCATATGTGAGACGAGGCACTACAGGTAGTACAAAGCTGTTCTGGTCTAGCCGTCACGCCGGCCTCGTCACAGCTCTAACACCAGCGCTAGCTGAGCTGTCTGGGAGTGTGCAAATCGAGACTGCGGTGGGAGAGCGATTGAATGTAAAGGAGATCCTGGCCCAAGAGCTAGCAGGAGGGTCAAAGAATGATGATGCGCTGGCCATTGTGGTTTGTGGACCTCCTGGCATGGCTGACGAGGTGCGGGAAGAGGTGGCCCGGATCGCGAGAACAAACGGGTTATGTCGCGCAAATGTCCTCTTGGACGAAGCCTTTTCTTGGTAGCTTTCATTATTACGACGGCTCTGAGCCTCTGACACTCTCTGCGTCTTGGGTCTTGATCCCAGTTGATGTCTGATTTGTGAGAAATTATTACTCCGTAACGCCGGCACCTCTCCCACAGGCCGGGATATTAGCGAATCTATTATGATAATAAACAATTATATCAGAGCTTAAATATAGAACCCCAGCAAAGTCTCTTTTTTTCTTTTCGAATCTTTTGATCTATAGTGCGACCCTTAGTATAGATAGGGTTGCCTATCCCAATTTTAAACATGCATAAACTCCAACCAGTTTGGGGATCCTGGACAACTCTATTTCTGTAACTGAACAGCGTTGCAGTGAGCTTGCCGATTACGGTACCTGTCCGTAGTGGTGGGTGCCAGGGACATTCTTCGCGTTTGCAGGTGCCAGCAGGTAGACTAGATCAAAGCCAATTGTCCGAGATGGAGTAGTAATTGCTTCTTCAGTCGACATTCCCCGGTGTGCTCGGTGCTCTTAGAACCAACCATCTGCAAGCCACGTACTATAGTCAGTTGAACCATCTGGGCTACTGCTCACATACGTAGCCAAGGCGTCTTATGTCCGGTTGAAATAAAGATAGAGTTTTGACTTCAGGCTCGCCAAGCCATAGACACTGCACTTTTCGTCGTATTAGTCGAAACTTGTGGCCCCCTTCTCCAATCTCCGGGGCCCCCGAGTGATAAAAAGAGGTTGTGAGACGCCATGAGACGGTTGGCCTCCCTACTAGACAAAACCTTAAGTTTCCAACCACTTGCGAGGGTATACGCAAGCGCATCAGGAGGATATTGTCTTGGATAATCATGATATTAGAATCTTGTGATAGAGCGAGTATAAGAAGGGCAGAGCGTTCGTAGCACAAGTCTAGCACAACAAACCAATACGTTCCTTCAGAATCTCACTCGTCAGTCGTTCCCTACACCAACAGTAACCATGCGTTCCTTTATCTTTGCTACCCTCTCTGGCTTGCCGCTTGCATATGCCGCAACGGCCTCATCCGTTCCCGTCGGCGTTAGTATCCGTAGCTGCACCCAGCCTGATGTGATTGCCCTCACTTTTGACGACGGTCCCTTCGCCCATACCGACTCTCTTCTCGACCAGCTTACCTCCGCTGGTCTCAAGGCTACTTTCTTTGTTAATGGAAACAACTGGGCCAACATCAACGATTACAGCGCGACTGTTTCTCGCATGGTCGAGGAAGGCCACCAGGTTGCCTCTCACACGTAGGTTTACTTGCTGGAACTGTTGAGCTTCCACCGTCTGACAACCGCACAGCTACAACCACCCTGACATGGTCACCATCAGCGACGCGACCATCAGGACAGAGATGACCAGGCTGGAGGATGATCTGATCAACATCATCGGAAGATACTCGACTTACATGCGACCTCCTTACTTCAGCTACAACAATGAGACACTCCGCGTCCTGGCCGAGCTAGGCTACCACGTCATCGACGCCGACATTGATACCAATGACTGGCAGCATAATACTCCCGAGACTTTCCAGACTGCTGTGAATCTCTTCCAACAGGGTATCGATAATGGGGGATCTATTGCTCTCATGCATGACGTCCACCAGAACACGGTGCAGAACGTCGTACCCGCTGTCATTGACATTGTTCTTCAGAGTGGCAAGCGATCCGTCACCGTCGGCGAGTGTCTTGGCGACCCCGAGGCCAACTGGTACCGAACCTCTCGCTCATAGCTTAGCGCTTGCTCCGAGTGTCCCTGACAGGCCAAGGAAGCTGCCATTTCCTGCACATGACACTTTGAGTTCTTGATTCTTTTTAGACTACTGTTGGTCAGATAGTAAAGTTTTAGACTTGATACACCATAGCTTAATTATACAAATGGCAATTCTTAGTACATAACCTGCGTTCAGGTGTCAAATATTGCATTGTGACCGCAGTACTGCTGAGGCATGCCTCAACGTTGACAGAAGGATGATGCCAATTGATCTGATAACTCAAGCCATGCTATAACGACCGTTCCTCAAGCTGGACATTATTCCATAAAACCATACCAGAAAATACGAGAAGCATAATGATTGTCAAGTTGAAGCAGAGGAAACCTAATCGGCGAATCGTAAACTCCCAGTTCTTCTTAGTGACAATTTAGACACATTGCCCAGCGTGGCACTTGATTCGCCCATCTTGATGATCAGGACAGTTTTTGATCTTGTGCCAAGTATCAAACACTGGAATAGTCTTATTAGCATTTGCAGCCATAACAGGGCTGGAGTAAGAGGTAGAGAGGGAGGCATACAAGTGCCGGTGCCAGAGTTGCGGGCATAACAAGCCACCTAGTGACGCTTTTAGCAATGTTCAAATCACGCAAGGAGTCGTATCTGATGAGGGATTGTAGGGAACTTACAATCCAGCCGCCGTTACATTCGCACTCAAGATTGTCTTTGGTAGCGTCACAAATCGCCCCAGGGGAGCCACAGGCGGCCAGGGCCGAAGACACGATGCCAAGTCCGAGAAACAATGACAGCTTCATGTTTGCAGACTGAAAATTGATGTTATTTTCTGTCTATTTTTGAACCAAGTGCGATTGTTCTGAGGTATTTGGTGTGTAATGAAGCAAAATGTCAAAACAACGAGCGGGATTGTGCTGCTCTTATAAGAAACCTGTCGAGTGATACAACCAAAGAGCATTTTTCAACTTGAAATAGAACAAAGGTGAGATTGGAGGCTACCATGTCATTTCACCCGAGTGCATCGCTAGGGCTATGTGATAAACCTTGAGCAAGTACTACAAATGTTATACGTACTTGGCCAATATCCTATCACGAGTATGCATATGTAGTGTTTCACATATCTTTCGGTGCTTGTATCTGTTTCGGTCCCGAATGAAAGATCGAAACCGAGTTTCACAGGTTCTGCTGTAACAACGTGTCTATGATAAACACATCGGCGTGCTTAGCCCCCAGAACAAGCTGATCTGTGGATGTGCTAAAGAGGAGGTAGCACAGATGTTGAGGCGAGCATGCATTAGTTTCATCGACAACGAAATTTTCAATGGCCGACTGGAGTACCAATTCGTGCTCCCGTAGCATGGACTGATGGCCAACTTGTTAAGATCGACAAGATGTGCGTAGTACTACAAAGATATGTAAGAGTAGGGGATCTACAACGCCTGCACGGCAGATGGTATTCATGCACTAATTCGGTCAATTCTATCCTTCGGGCCCGAGACTGCCGCCCGATCTCGATGTTGGTTCAACAGGTTGTATAATTTTAGATCCGTGCTTGGTTTCAACAACTGTCTACTTTGCTTGGAGGATACGCAGCAAATATGATCAAGCAGGGTAACCGACTGGATCGAATCAACCATTCTGACGAGCTAGATATGGGTTACACTGGGTTCATTGTACTCTTTCCAATATTTCAGTCCCAGCAGCTGACGTAGTTTCAAAAGACGGCGAGCTGAACAATGTTGAAGTTCTTCTGATGTGATATCATCTACCGCATCTCACAATGGACCATACAAGGGTGGAAACATGGCACATTTCGATTCATGCTCTTGATTGGCTGGCTGCCTATAAGTTTAACCTCCTCTACGTGAGAAGTGAGTTTTTCAGCAATAATAAACAAACGTTACTTTGGTTTTGCTTCAAGTTGCAGTTTCTTTCTGCATCGCTTGTATATCGAGTACCAGAACTGCAACAGGTTCACTTGGGCAAGAGAGCACGACCCAAGTGTATTGTATGAAATATACGTTGATTTGTACCTTCTCCCAGGTTGATACATGTGTCCCAAAGTATAGGGGGATGTATTCAAACTAAGAAAACCTGTGATGCTTCTGCCCGAAAAGTTTCATTTTTAACTTTGATAAACAACACTTTTTTTTCCTAGCATTTATACCTAAATGCTTAAAAGCTACAAATACGTTTCATTGCTTTCTTTAGGGTGTATTGGTCTTATCGAAAGAAATCTGGGCTTGTAATAGTGCATAAAGACTTGAGCAAGGTAAGAGTTAGGTAGCCAAGCTCAAGACTGTCTTCACCCCGTGCAAGGAAAATTCAATGTTGCGCTGCTGTAGCCTGCCTATATTCTGCATAATTTTAATAGTAGAATTGTCATTAGAGTGTATGGTGTTTATTCCTTTGTAGATATGAAATCTATTATTTATTTACGTATGATACTGCCTACCTTTATGATTTACAATTATTATCAAGATAGAAGAATATCTACCGCTATGACGTTAAAAGCAATAGCAAGAGGGCTTCTAAATTATGTATGCATTTGGCTATGAATCTTAGTAGAAAGATATTATGTTATTTATCAACGTGGTAAAAACAACCTTCTCGGACAGAAGCATCATATAGTATTACGAACCATCCCGAAAAAGAATTTACTGTTCACACAGAAGGTTTAATGAAATGTAAATCTCGACTGAAAAGTCAAATCTCTTCTTCCCGATATATAATCTGCTTCTTCCTTTGGCAGACAGAGAATAAGCTGCTTTAACAGACACATACCCACGTTTCCCGTCTACCCACATTCCTCATCTCAGTAACCTACCAGAGTCTCTTTTTAAGCGTATACTGGCCGATAAATCCTTCTCCCATCGCTTTATATCGTCTTTTGACTACTGTGGAATATGGATGAGCATGCAGCAGCCGTGGCTCTGCCATCCCATGAAACGGCCGTGTATGTTGATGCCTACATTCGACAGCTCGCCCAGAAGATGCACCAAAGTCAGAATCCCAACAAGCCTAATTCTCCTGAGGTTGTTCGAAGAGTACATATGGCATTCTAATGAGTAAAATGTATCTGTACTGACCATCTTGTTAGCTCGGTCATGCTCACGGAATGGTCCTTGACGATGTGAAAGGGGATAGATACGAGCAAAGGTGTCGCGCGGTTGGCGGTCAAGTAAAAAGGAGACCTGCCAGAATACCACATTCTCACCTTCTCAGTCGCTTACACCGCGATAAATTTATCGAGATGACCAAAGGGGACGAGATAACACAGCTGGGGGGTGATCTCGCCGCCTCACTACAACGTCTCTATCAGTATCGACTAGGGGCTTCCATTGAGAAGGACTTGTCCTCTACGGAGGCAGACTCCCAAGAGGATCTTAAAACGTCACAAATCCCTGTGATGGACGAAACAGCCATGCACCAGCCATCAACTCCTAAACAACATGGCAAAGTGAGAGGTGAGGCAGCTGAGCGTCGGGCACATAAACTGAAAGCTTCCCGTAAGGAATTCATTGTGGGATGATTCACTGACTAGTCTTGCTGAATTTCTCATCAAGGAACGGTCTGTACCACATTTCTAGCGGCTTGTTCCTTACACAATATTTCTGGTTGTGCTACTGCATGTCCTGGATGACCCTTTATTATCCTTTGTGGATTTTATAGAATGGCAAAAGTCAACCCGGTTTGGTTTCTTCAGATATTTAGTCCCTAGGGCTCCATTAGTCAACTTTGCAAAACCCTGTGGCGCGTGGTGATGTTAAACATTTCATTTTCTACTGCGCTATCTTCGTTACCGCTTTTGTACGTCCCCCATTTGCAAACAGACTCATATCAACCTGGGTTGAGGAAAGAGATTACGAATGCAAAGTAGCAGACACTCAGTCATGTCTCTCAAGTGTGACCTTGTAGCCGACAAGCTCCAGGTTCGCGGCGACTCTATCATCCCCGCTACCAGATTCAGTAAAAACGAAATGGTCGTGAGCCAAGAGCTGATAAACAATTCGGTCCAAGGATGCCCACGTATTACAGTTTGCATCGGGCCAGGCGAATAGCGATGCCCCCTCTTCTGCTTCCTCCTCTGTACCAGCGGTATACATCATTCGCCAGGATGTTTCTGAATCGCTTTCAAGATCAGTTGGGTAGAGTCGGAAGCGCACTTGACCTGGAGGGGTTGGAAAGACTGGCGGCAGGCCAAAGCTGAGGTATGTGCTAGCAATGTCCACTCCCCGAACTGTCCAGTCCGTGATGGAGAGACCTGGCTCATCGTCCACGGACAGGGTGAGAGTAGAGTTGGACTCAACGTCGGAGTATGTGCCAGCGTACTTTTGCTCAGCCTCATCCTTGCCAGCCTCTTCGATGGCGGGGAGTAGCTCCTTGGCAATGTTTGATAGAAGCAGCTGGAGGAGACCACCAGTGGTTTCATTATTCGGGCCAGCAGTCAGAAGAGTGACAGTCAAGTTATAGTCAGGGATCAAGGCCATAAGCGAGTGGTACGTGGTAATGTCACCGGCTTTGGTGTAAAAGTCGATGATACGGCCGTCTTTGGTTACATTGTTGGCACGGAAGATTTCCCAGGGCTCGCCGATGAAGATCCCTGATGAAGAGGTGAAAGCGGCTGGCTTCAACCACTTCCTCGTCTGTGCAGGGCTGAGTAGTTGGTTGCGCAGAACAGCATCGCCGAAAGCCATTACGTCGTTGAGACTCGAGTAGTAAACGCCAGCACTAACAAGTGGTTTAGTAAAGCAGTCTGTTGTGGTCCTTGACAGAGAACAGAAAGTCCTTACGGGTCTCCGTAGCCGAGGGTTGCGTTCCACCACTCGTCATCGACAGGAATGAAGCCTAGAGAATCGTCTGGCTTCGAGAAGTATGTGTTCCTCATCCCGGTAGGTTCCCAGATGTTCTTCTCAATGAATTCACCTGAAGGCATACCGGTGAGCTTTTCGATGATCCAGCCCATGATAGCCCAGCCAGTATTTGAGTACACTGGGTTGGCTGAGAAGGGGGCGTAAACTGGCGGCCTTTCGCCAAATCGTTCGAAAAAGTCTACACGCATGAGATGTGTTTTGCAAAGAGGCTCAAGCACCGCCTACCTGACTTTTCGCAAGCGGGGAGTCCTAAGAGACCAGAGCAGTTGAGGTTCTTTGATACGTCGGCAGGAGGAAAGCCAAGTCTGGTCCAGTCTCCGTAGGGTTGGACATCGGTTACAACTAAAGAGTGTTAATAGATATCTATTTGATGGCTTCAATCAGACATACGGTCAGCCGGTATTCCGCCAATGTGAGATGCCAACGCCCCGATGGTGACTTCATCCCAGTCTACGGCCCAGACAGCATCTTGCTTGCGAGCTTGTTTGTTCAAAGACCGCAGCTCAGGCAAGTATTTTGTAACCGGATCGTCAAAGTTTACCCTGTGAAGCTTCAACAAGGCAAGGACAGGAAAGACCTTTGACAGGCTAGCCATGCGGAAGAGAGTATCTGAGTCTACACTTTCAACACCACGAGGATCAACCTCGGGAGGCGTATTGGCAAACTCGAGCAAGTAGTCATCTTCGTGTGCTGACTTGATAGCGACTACCAGAGATGATAGATTCCAGGCAGATGTTGTGTCCTCCAGCTTCTGTTGGATAGAAGCTACTGCAGCTTCAACAGAAGAATGGGAGCCCGGACGCAAGGGAGCAGGAAGAACAGGACCAAGGGGTGGACAATGGCCTCCGCGAGCTGCAATTGATGTCCCTATGTAGACGGTAGTGTATAGATAATGCCGAAACATCTTCATTTCGATGGGAAGAAGGTGACGCTGGGCTTTGATGCTCTACTTCCTCTAGGATGGAGACAGATTTTATATTAGAATGGTCTGTTCTGACACAGCAAGGTCAGCGTTGACTCGTGACCGGACACGCGTAGGTTTGTGATTATTCATGTCATCGCTTATGCCACACACCCTTCTTCTCGTCGTAGGAGCCTTTTGGTCAGCTTATGGTTTGCTTGCGGGTGATCGATTCCGCATACGCTCCAAGCAGTGAGTGAGGACAATATAGATCACTGCACTCTCCTCATCTTGCTTCTGAGAACAAACACACTTCTTGTGTTCTGAATACGCAAAGAGTAACACCCCTACGTGAGTACGCTGTAGCTTGTACAGCAGAGTTGATGAGAACTGGCGGCTGTAGACCTCGGCTTCGATGAAGCGTCAGCTTTGCGGCTTAATCTGTCTGCTGATTGCTTTTCAATGACGCAAGCCCAGGAGCCCCTATGCTGAGATAGGCTTTATAAGCCGCCAGAAAATAAGCATCATTTCCTTTCTGAAGTTTAGTGCGTTGTTCTAGCTTTCTTCATGCAAGGGCACTGCAGCACAGAGAGGAGGCATTTTACGAATCGATACCTCGGCTAAGCATGTCTGCTAGATAGTCTAGGAAGTGTGATGATCACTGCATTATGTGATGACTGGATGGAATTCAAGGCCAGATGCCACCCTTGGACTGAACCACACTAATTCCGGCTTATTACCACCCTTCTCTCCCTTTGGACAGCCTGCATGAGGTAGCATTTTGACTATTTAAATCCTGGACGTCTTCCCATAAGCCCATGCTATCTTCCTCGATTGTCCTTGAGCGGGAAGACTTGCCCGCTACACATGCCGGAGGAATCAGCATCATTCGCTACGAACCTCTTACGCATAGACCAGAGATGGTCGAGACAAAGATATATCGTTTTAGCATAAAGACACACTGCAAGCCAACTTATCTAAATAAGTTAGTTCCACCCTGTCCAGAAGCCTGTGTCTATTCCACTCTGTGTAACACCAGGGAGTAAGTCTCACGCACCAAGGACCCATGCAACATCTGCACGCGAATTCCACCGGCCACTAAACTAAGCCGGTGGATGCCTGCGAGGAGTTTTCATCATGGTCACCAAACTTGATCGCCATCTTGCGTAGGATGAATTAGTCGGTGAGCCTGGCACCCATATTAGCCGAGGGAGATATTGCGAATACCGGCCCAGGCTAAAAAGCCCATGTCGATTTTATAAAGTGGTAATGGCTGCACGGCAAAGTGAGATTCTCGCAAGATTTTGAACCGTAGGGATGATAGAGAGGCCAAGTTGATCCTTGCAACGACAGGACGTGACGACTTGAAGAACTAGGTAGCCGTACCAGGTATCTTGTTGGTGTCCAAATACACTAACGGAACCCAAATGGCTTTACTTATCTTCAACACTCGGTGCATGAGTGCTTGTCCAGTTCAGGGCAAGATTTGCTACATAAGAATTCTTGATAGCCACAGGGCTGTAGACTCGCTCAGTTTTAGATTCTACGGCAATACAAATGATGGGGCCATCTATGGCCATCGTCACCAAATTTGCAGCCATTTGGTTGTGGCTTGATAATCTCTAGATAATTACAAGAAAGGCTCTATTACAGCTATGCTATATGCAGAAGAGGACGTACGCTATGCGAGATGAGGTGATGTTACAGGCAGCCAGGGCCACCGAGTTGACTCCTAGAACGATTCGTCTAGCATGTCAAAGGGAACTTCAACTTGCGATTGGAATCAGCAATGCCAAAGTACTTCTCAACCTGGGTGCTCCTGCTTGGGGTATCGAATGCGGTGAACCAGAAGGCGCTGGCATCAGGCTGGCTCCAAAGCCAGCAGGCGACGGTGTTGTAGTAGCTCTTCGCGCTGGCTGCTGTAGCCGCTGCCTTGTTGAAGTTGGGACCCTTGGTTGGCCAGCCGGTCTCTCCGACCCAGACGGTGGCTTTGGGGTTGACAGCCTTGACGCGACGCTTGACGTCCCAGTACGAGTTCTGGAAGGTCTTAGTCGGAGAGCGTCCTTGACGGCAACACCCTGCCAGTAAGGGAATCCGTTGGTGATGACCATGTCGGAGGCCTTGGTGACAACATCGTTGGCGCCGTCAACCCAAGCAGTCCAAGTATCGGTGTGGCCGACCTAAAGTCCGGATGAGACAGAGATATAGAGTGGCGGGGTGCCTGCTTACCTTGATGTTCTTGTTGAACTGCCTGACCATGCCACGGACATCGTAGATTTGGGTGGCAAGCTTCTGAGGCGAAATGTCCTTTCGGTACAGATCCTCAGAGCCGACGCTGATGGCAGCAATCCACGTAGTGCCGTGGGCCTTGATAGCCTTGAGCAGAGCAGCCTTCTCAGCTCCAAAATGGGCGTCGTTGGTTGACCAAACACCGACCAGGATCTTCATTCCGGTGGCCTTGGCAGCCGGTACAGCCTTTGCCAATGCTAATTGCCAATCTGTGAGAAAAAAGACTCGTCAACTTGGGCGAGGTTGAAGCACTTACTGTTGCAGTCGCTGCTTGCGTAGAGACGAACGGCGTTGAAGCCCTTGCCCCAACTCTTGATGGTCTGGAAATCCTTCTTCCAATCCGCAGTGTACTTACAGGCTCCATCAGGCCTGTTGGCTCCGATGCTAAAGCCCTTGTATTGGCCAGCGAGGGCTTGGCCTGGCAGAAGTAGCAGAGCTGCTGCTAGAGCACCGATTGAACCGAACAGTTTCATTTTGTCTGGGGTTTCTGCTTGGCAAGTCAATAATGATAGTTACAGGTACAGCTTGAATAGAAAATAGGAGCAAAAAAGACTTGGTGGGACGGAACCTGTTTTAAGATAACGCGTGAAAATTAAACCCCCTTTTTTTCCCCGAATCAATTTTCGTCTGGCACCTCGTATCGGGGAGAGCGGTTCTAGAACGTTGACTCGTACGCTATAATGCTATAAATAAGTTTTGCCAGCAATTTCTTCTGTGAAATAAGGCTAAATACACGCTATCATGCCACTACTGGACTGTTGCTAGACTGGATTAGCTACAGGAACGAGAGATCTGGAGTGCGAGATCTGCTTTCTAGGCAAGTCTTTGGCAGCAAGATTCTGATTCTTGACGTGTTTGTAATGACGAAATATCTCTCCACTTTGCTGTGCCGATGACATGCAGATACGATTCGCGTTGTGTGATCGACACGAATGTTGCGTGAACAGTATCCTTGCCAAGTATCGTAACCCTGTAGCAGACTACCCTATGTCTTGAAATCTGTCAATGGAAGGAAGTGCAATGATCTAGATAGTCAGCGAATACTTACTTGCTTGGGAACACAAAGGGAAATGTTGTATTGCTAACCTTTTACAGTTTTAATTCCTACAGGGATCTATCATGTTTTCTCTTCTTTCCTGCTCAAGTTCTATTTAGCGTTGATCTATCTTTGTCCACCTCGTTGAATGCCAGTTTCTGTCTTCCGTGACCACTCTTGTAATCTCCAAGCAGATTGACATAAATCAGTCATCTATTCGCAAGCCAGCTGTACCCTGTGTTGACCAAGTCTCCTGTTGAACTTGTCAAGAGTAATTATCTAATATGATCCACCAAGTATAGTGCTTCCAAGACAACTAAAGATGCCAATGCCTCCAGGTTCAGCAAGTAACTGGGATGCCCAAGTCTTCCTCATATCTAAGCTCGTCTGTACCAACACGCACTCCCCCATCAGAATCAGCGTTGTTTTTTCATCTTTGCCGAGCCATCTGTCTCTACTAAAATCCAACCTAATCTTGGCACGATTGAGAGACATGGATATAAACGACGAGCGCGACGAGAATTACGAAAATCGAGGCAAAGTACTAACCCTGGAATTCAATATATACATCTACTTACAAATTCATATCTAAACCAGACCCAGACTCAAAAGATTGTTGCCAAACTCGACAAGGTAATAGTCTCCGTACACTAAACCGTGATTGCAATAGCGCCTCCTTGCGTTCTCGTTGTTATTAGCCGTTCCGTGCCTCAAGAGAGCATCAAATGTCGCTCCAGGTACCACATCCTCCACCTTTAGAGTCTTTCCATCGCTCGCCGCCACAAACTTTGTTTTCTCGGATAGAGACACATCCAAAGTGTCTTTGACGATGCGGATAGACGCCTGCAAGAAGCGCTGCGAGAGGGTATTCTTGCCCAGCGCAGCAAGAGCCTGTGACAGCAGCAGCATTCCGTTGGCTGCAATGACGCCCGAGGATGAGTCTCGGAGCGGGTCTTGGGGGTCTTGGATAGGTGCGTCAAAGTCCCAAAGTGGTACGTGTCGTCCCTTGCGAGTGTTGCTGTCATATCCGGTATTCCCTTGAGCTGGGATCTCGACGCATGATGGTGATGTCTCTAGTCGGTACAGGAAGTACTCGGCTGCGCCGCAAGCTGCTTCGAGAAAGGTTTCATCTTTTGTCCAGCTGTAGGCTTGTGTGTAGCCAAAGACGGCCCAAGCCTGGCCTCTTGCCCACGTGGAGTCATTAGCATACCCTTGTGCTGTCCATCGCCACTTCAGCTCCCCAGTCTTGGGTGCGATGTTTGCAACATGGCATGTGGAGTACAGCTGCCCTTGATACCCATCCTTGGCTAAGGATATCGCGCTTTCTGGTCGAAGGTGCGTCTTCAATAGTGTTGTGGCATGTGTTGTAGCAATATCGGCTAGTTTCTTGTCCCCAGTTTGAGCAGCAGCGTAAAACAGCAGGTCGAGATTACACATGCTGTCAATGATGACTAGAAGGTTGTCTTCCATGTCGGTGACGGTGATGTCCTTCTTGAGCAGACAGTCCCAGCTGCGAATGGCCCCAGCCGACGGGACATAGCGAGTTGCCAAGCTGTGAGCCGCCTGTACGATGGAAGCGAGACTCCTCTCGTTCCCAAACAACTCCCAGTCTCGACGAAGCGCCGGCATGATGATGAAGCCGATATCGTGGGTGTCTGTTCTACTGGCCATGCTGTAGAGTGGCTCAGTCCACGATCTGCATAGCGGTAGCAGATGCTTTCGATATGTGGCAGAAGACCCAAGCTGTGTGGCATCTGCTTCCAAGGATCCTGGATATCTGATGCTGCGCTCGAGAAGGGCGTACAGTGTCCCAGGGAAGAAACCGCAGGTCCAGAACTCAGGCTCGCGAAGTTCCCATTGACCTTGTTTGGGGCCTTGTTGAGGCACAATCTCAGGGAATCCCACAGGATAGCCCGTCGCTGGGTCAAGTACCCCAAGACCTTTGGCTGCGCTACGACAGGGCTTGGCGAGGATATTCTCTTCGAAAAGCTCGTTCAGAAGTTCGTGAAGACTGGGACTTTGCTGGGTGATGACATGATCCTTGTGCTCTATCGGCCCTTCTGACCATGTGGTATCGCTCTGAACCGAGTGTTCATCCGTGACTGATGATGCTGACGATCCACTAGGCTTGTGGAAATCCATCTCGATGGGTGCTGGAACGGTGTAAGTCGAAGTTCCGTCTGGTTCTGGGATCGATGCTCGAGGCTCGTTTGCCATTGTATGGAACGTTGGGGCGATGATATGATATTGTTTGCCTAGTAGGAGCTTGTTATTTGTTCCCGAGCTTTTCATTTGTATTTTATTACTGATTGGCGGCATTATACCCATCTCTCTGAGGAATGACCCTACTCCACCGAGCCAGATACACCCTTACATCGTGGAGTCGGGGTATCTTGCCCGGCCTTCGGACCATGTCAAGATACAGCCATGTATAACGGACACTAGCGGGATACGGACCAAATCTCCGCTCGTTTTTGGGTTTCACCGATCCCCGAGCCTCTTTCAAGCTTCGATCCATGTAGTCTGTCATACGATTGTAGTAGGTAGTTGAGTAGTTTGTTGTGCCACCTGTGATGTGTGATCAGATCAGTTGTTTTCTCAATAGTCACGGAACAATCGTCATGACCTACCAGGACTAGGAAATTGCACCACTGGTTATTATTATTATTACGGACTATCTAAATGACTCTAAGCTTAATCTTGTTACTGGCAACTTGCATATGGTCAACAAAAAAGTGCACAGGGAAAATTGGTCTGTCCTCTTAAACATCATCATAACTCAATTGACTACATTTTTACTAATACAAAACTCGCTTCCTGTCTGCATTCCATTTTTCCGCCAACAAAATCTTGACCATTACTTCTCGTTTCCAGTAGCGAACTTTCCGTCCTTGAGGAGCTGGCTCAGCTTCGCATTCGGGGTGACATAACGAGAGAGGTCGGATCGTTTCTCAACCAACAAGTCAGAAACCATTCGGCCAAAGACAATCTTTCCGGCAGGGTTGAGATGGGTTCTGTCTCCCTCGTTCTCGTTGTACTTGTCGGCATTGGCTTGGCCGATGGCGTTGACATACTTGGTGCTAGCAGTGTTGAGGTCCAGGTACTTGATGCCGGCCTTTTGCGCGACGGCAATGGCAGCATCTCTCCATTCCTTGAGGTTCTCAACTACCTTGCCGTCCTTGAACGTGCGACGTGTGAGAGATGTGACGATGATCTGTTCGGTTTAGTACGGCCGTCTGGAGAGACATTTGGACAAGAGTGTGAGACATACGGCTGTTCCGCCCGCTTTCTTGACCTCGTCGATCATAGTATTGAGGTTCTTGGAATACTGATCCAGAGTGAGAGTCTTCTGATCGTTGTGACCGAACTGGATCGTAACGATAGCCTCGTGCTTTGGCGCGTTCTTCTTCACAGCATCGATCGCAGTCTTCCAGAGCCCTTGGTCCCGGAAGGAATCTGTCCTGGCACCATTTTTGGCGACATTGACACCACCTCCTGGCGACTTGATGGCAGCGAGAAAAGGGTCTCCCCAACCTCCACCAGTAGCAACAGTAGAATCACCGGTGAGGACGAAATAGGGGGACTTTGCGGCCTCGGCTGAAGCCAGGAGGCTCAGGGTGGCGGAAATAAGAGATAGGAACTTCATACTGAATCAAGTGCAGGATAGGACAGATAGTCTGAGAGATGCTTTGTACTGAAACTGCAACAAGAGAATAGTAACTAGTTATATAGTTGAACGAGCGGTAATGACTAGTATGCCGGTTCAGCATTGCCGGTATCGTATACTCATTGGGTCTTGTGCATCCGGCTGTTATTTCACCATCTTGTATCGTACTTGGTAGAGATCCACCTGGTTTGACGGTGGCAGTTATTCCGCTAATGGGCAGCCTCTCAAGCCCATGCTTGGACTGAGACGACAAGGGTTAGCTCTTGAAAGAGAGACCCTACAATATGAATCGTCCGTACAAAGCTGTAAAGGCTAACCCGGATATTGAAGCTCCGTCTTACTTCTAATGGTAAGTATCATCTCAGACCAAGCTAAATTCTGGGGTAGTAGGCCTGGGGTAGGAGGTAGTAGGTAGTTCGGATCAAGGGATCATGCATACCCCGCGTTGTATGGAGTAAACGATCACAATAAGTAAAAAAACACATTCTATCACAAGTGACTATGACGGAGTAGAGTATACCCCGTGGAGAAGACGCCAATCACATCGTCTACGCCAGGCCTTAGTCTGCAAGGTCTCTCTATAGGACTATTGGGTTATATACGAACTGGATAGTCAATGCTTAAGATGCTAGTCTCTGTAACAACTGGTTACAAATACCGAGGTAAAATGAGGGAGGCTCGCATTGTGTATTGACTCTGATGAATTTATGTGACCAGCAAGGACATTTGTTCGCCTCGACTACCTGATACTGAGAGTAACTCCACTGGTTGTGGTGACATCAAATTCCACGTTTGGCCTGTTAATCCACATTCTCGATATCTCTGCCTGTCCAATACTTGCACTACCTACGCCAAAGACTCCGGTTGCAACAAAGACGGGCTCAGAAGCTTTGGGTGCAGAGTCTGATCCATTTACACCTCCAAAATCATGAGAGTATCGAATTGAAGGGATAAAAGTTCGCTGTGCAATCAAGTTGGTGTTGGGGTCTGCTTCGATGAGGTGTCCCTTGCCTTGGAGCTTGAGCACATTCCCATTACTTACCCCCTTTGAGACTAGACCTGGAGTCAGGTCGATAATACCACTGGCACCGCTGCGTGATCTGATATGAACACTGCTGTGATCGAGAACACAGCCCTCAATGCAGAGTGCATCATCTACGCTAGACACCGAAGGGACATGATATCCCGTTTCGGTCAGGGCCGATATTGCAAAAGAGCTATCCACTAGCTGAAGACTGTCGCACCATGGCATGATGTTTGCTGTATATAGACCTCGAATCTGATGGAAGCGAACATGCCATCCTGGGTAGTACGAAGCTAAAGGAACCAAAGTCGTTTGAATCTCGAGATCAAGTTTTTTCAGAGGTCGCCAAGTGCTCGTGAGAGCGGGTATGCTAGAGTGACCTTGTTCTGATCTGATGGATAAACTCTCAATGTGAACATCAACTGGCTGCCATCGAACTTTCCACGTCTCTCCATCGTCGATGCTCAAAGCTAGAGTACTATCTGGTGCCACTTGGTGAAGTTCTGCGCCAGTTGGAACGCTATATCCAAAAGCAGAAGAATAAGCAAACTTGCCATACTTTGCTTCTCTGGCCTTGAACTTCTTGGTTGTCATTTGTCCAGAAGACAGCAGGTAGTGATGCTCTGGGGAGCTGCATACTATCTGGTGAGCAGGGGCAAAGACTTTTACATGGTCGGGACGAGAGAGTCGGCTGGTATCTGGTGTAGCCAGGGGATGGGGCTTTTCCTCGATTGTCCAGAACGGGTGGTTTGGCGGTAGCCCTAGAACTACAAAGGACTTGAGACACCAGTAGACTGACTGTCTGGAGTTGTAGTCCTCAGACAGATACATGTTGGGGTATGTGAAACCAATGTTCATAGTACCATCCGGGTTGAATATCTCGTGTCGTCTGGACCACCAACGCAAGTGACGCAAAAGCAGGCCCTTGACTGTGCCCAAATCCACCAAAGAGTCCGACGTATCAACTTCAGCGAGAGCAAAGGCTGCCCAAAACGCTCCGCATGCAAAGCGGTAGGTCATGCTACGGCCAAAGGGAATGGCGGCACCGTCTGCATCAAAGTATCTCCAGTACTCGGACGCAAAGTCGATTGCTTGTTGGCGATACCTCTCAACCCTCTCCCGGTCACCATGGGCAAAGCGGATGTAAAGCAGCTGCGCGAACTGAATAGCGAAACTCCCAGAGTAGTAATCTGCTTGCTTCCTATCGTCGCCCCACACACCGTCCGAGGACCAACCCTCACCGAGGTAGAACTGGTCGAGAACCGCAAGGTCTGCATCCATGGCCTGCCTTGCACTCTCCGGGTCTGACCCCAGCACCTTTGTCAAGGTCAGATTCACAAGGACTCGGAACCAGCGCCAGTTGTTCTGGGGCATGGTGAAATGGTTGATCTGCTGCAGCCAGTTCACC
Organism: Fusarium sp. NRRL 66182; assembly: GCA_013266265.1. Lineage (NCBI taxonomy): Eukaryota > Fungi > Ascomycota > Sordariomycetes > Hypocreales > Nectriaceae > Fusarium > Fusarium sp. NRRL 66182. The sequence goes on along the minus strand of JABFAK010000104.1, from coordinate 23,215 downwards.
AGGTTCTGCGTAGACACGGGGTTCAGAAATGACAGCATTGTGTCAGGGGCCATGAGAAAGGCGAAGGCTATCGACTCCATCTCAACCATTCGCTGGTCGAACGAGCCAAGCTGGCCCCAGTATTCTGGGTTCTCTGGATCGACCCCAGCTTCAATGCCCTGGACCCAGGAACACAAGCCAGGACTGGCGTCGTCGTCGCAGAGGGCTGATATAGCCCACAGTGGGCGTGCGAACCCCTCCAGCTGGGCAGCGACATCGTCAAACCCTGCAGCAGTTGAGGGATAGAGCTTGACTCGAGCTTTAGAGGGGGACCTGTATTTCTCCAACGGCTCAATGACTGCAGTAGCTGCGCGTACGAGGTCAGATCGGTCCCGAAAAGGGCTCTCCGTAAAGCCGTCGAGCGCAGACATGGTGGTGGGTGATGCGACTCTGGCAAAGAAGGGGTGCTTTTTTCCCGAGCTAGGGTTGGAAAGTCGTCAATAGCATAAGAAGCACACGAAGAAGCATCGAAATGATCAGTTGAGTATGGCAAGACGATGCAAGACATGAAGATGCGTCTCGGTCCATCTCCGACCGACACCCATATCGCCGTCGCTCCAAAGGAAGCCGGTTCAAGATCAAAAGTCAAAGCCCCCAGCATCAGATGACAGTAGCCACACCTGAACAGCCGGATCCCACCAGTAAGACCTGGACTATGATGGGAGGCTGAAGTGTTCTTGTGTGTGGGGTTGCTCGGTATCTCGGTCTAAAAGAGCCGGCCAGCGGAACAAAGACCTCGGGAGCGCCTCAGCCCCTTCGTTCTTGTTTGGACTCAATCGGGACCGAATATTGGTGCTTCGCACGGGGTGATATGATGGATAACGACGGGCCAGACGCATCCACTCACTCGGAGCAGAATGCTCAAGCGTCCGATGCAGGCCTGGCCTGCAATTGCTGCCGGAGACGCAAGCTTCGCTGCTCTCGTGAGACTCCAAACTGCGAGCAGTGCCGGAAGACAGGTATGGACCTGAGACATGCTTGATCCATTGAGCTGCTTCTGACCAACTTTTGCCAGGTCTAGATTGTGTCTATGAAACCAAACGCGCGAGGCCTGGCATGAAAGCCGGCGCCATTGACAACGTGCACAAACGACTAGGTACCTTGGCTTATCTATCTATCTATCCATCTTGATTGCTACATGCTGAGACGAGACAAGATGCCCTCGAGCGAACTATAGCGAATCAACAGTCGACGCTGGATGAGTTGCGTCTTGAAGCGACCTCTGGCTCCGATACAAACCCGCACCAGCAACACGCTGTTGATGGCCACGGGCTCCTCTTTGCTCTTGCAAGAGAAATAACCAAGCTTGGTGGTTCATCCCTTGGACCGTCCCCAGGACGAACACATGATGATGTGTCGCACAAGCGTCGTCGCACAGACAGCGTAGGCGGCTATCAGGCCCAGGTTCAGTACACCATCAACCAACCGACTATACTCGACCAAGACGTCTTTGAGCCAGTCATCGATGCCTACTTTCGACAGATACACCCATGGATCCCGATGATACACGAGGGCCGGTTTCGGAGACGGCTGCAAGAAGACTTTGACGAGGCGGACATGCTTCCTCTCCTGCAGTCAATCGTCCTAATTGCTTCGCGCCACGTAGCCAGCAAGGACGTTGCCGATAGCATAGACGGGCTTGTTGGCGACAAGGACGATGTGCGAGATTGGGTAGTTGCCAAAGCCACAAAGAGACTGTCGATCGAGAACCTGCAGGCGCTGATTATCATCTGTTTCCACGATGTAAGCATACTTCTGGCCATGCGTTGAGTCCCACCACTGACCAAGCACAAGATTGGGGACGGTCAAGAGTCTCGAGCATGGTCACTCATTGGCGCCTTGACTCGTATGGTCGAGTATCTCCAAGTCACTGTAGAATGCGACGAGGCAGACCGTTCATCATTCTCCCAGCCGTACACGTCTCTTCACCCTTGCAAGAACTGGACCGAAGCTGAAGAAAGACGAAGGGTGTTCTGGTGTGTTTTCAACTTGGACCGATTCTGCTCCATCACCACCGCTTGGAACACCAGCCTGACCTCGGACGACGTCAACCGTCGATTGCCGTGCGATGGAATAACATGGAGAAAGGAGGATCCAGTCTCAACGCCGTACTTTGGCATCTGGGACAAGTCAGCTGGGCGCATTGGTAATCCCATCGCCTTTCTTCCTTCTCATACCATCGCCGCGCAAACCACGGGAGACGAAGACGGGTTGACGCCGTCGGAAGCAACAACATCCCCTGGAGCGACAGCGTCTTCCATCGACATGTCGACGGTTGGGGCGTTTGCCTACTGCATCGAAGCGACCGAATCTCTGAGTCGAGTCACGAGCTACTTCCTCCAGCAAAAGATCAATATCAAGGACCACAAAGACTTGACCAGTTGGCTCACCAGGTTCAAGGAGCTTGATGTGCGCTTAGTGCACTGGAAGATGCTGCTTCCGCGAAAGTGGAAGGTCAACATTGCTCAGCAGTCGTCGAGAATGGATCCAAATCTCACGCTGGCTCATGTTACGCATAATGCCTCCATGATCCTGCTGCACCAACCTATTGCCTTCCCTCCTCTAGACTGGACTTTTCGGACGAGACTTCCGAGCTTCTGCAGCCTTGATACGTGTCAAGCGGCAGCAGTCGAGATTGCAACGATAACCGACCATTACTTGCGAATTGCTGCCCACACAGGCCCTCTGAGCAACCAGTTTGCTTTCTGCGTCTACCTTGCTGCTAGGGTCCTGCTCCTTCACTGGCGGTATTGCTCCACCGAATTTCTGTCATCCGAGTTCTGGCTGTTGACGCAGAGCTTGGAGACCATGGCAAAGCGGTGGGCGGGACCTCATCAACCTGGACCGCACGAGAACTTGGCCTCCAAGTATCAAGCTACTCTTCTCAACCTGCACAGCCGGTGCATCCAGGATGAGACTTTTGCCATCAACCCCTCGGCTTATACAACCGAGGTAAAGCATTCAGTCACCTCCTCGCAGCCTGCCACCGGAACCCCAGGGACACGGCATCGTCAAGCGGCAGAGAACTGGGGCGAGCAAGCTGCAAATGCGCTGGGTCCTGAAGAGTATCCTCGAGGCCGACCTCAGCTGGTGCCCCTGGCACAGCCAACCGCCGTTGCTCTCAACCCGGCACCCCAGGCTCAGTATATACCGACCAACATACCAGGCAACTCGTACTTCTCTGGGGTTGCGTCAAATATCCCTGGTGGGCAGCCCGACCAGAGAAGTAACAGTGTGGGAAGTGGCGATTTGGGCATGATTTCACAAATGCTACTGAATTCTGAATTTGCGGATATGGATCGTGTTATAAGTTTCGATGACGGGATATTTGTCTCTGAGCAAGAGAGTGGTGCTTTCTAGGTTGCTTTCCTTTTTACTATTGTCACGATATAGGGTTACTATGACGGATATGGATGGATAATGCCATGTAAGATCAAGTGTATGTAAGATATGTCAGATGTCACGGTCCCGTTATGTAAGGAATTCAACCTGACAGGGCCTGTCTTGAAGTGCAACCTTGAAGATGGGACTCGATGTCTTGACACGCTAAACTCTAACCCTTTTACGTTTAACGATAACTATTCAACTCTAATTTACCTTGTTTCTCCGCTTCAGACTTGGGCCAATGATCAGGTTCCTGTAGAATAAGCTTCCAAGCTATCGATCGTGGTGAATCAAGATTGTCACAAGAGATCCAAGTCTGGTTAGAGCCGTCTTTATTCAGTGCTAGCACATCTCTACCACGTAGTAGTTTCTACTCTCTAGTCTCTAGCTCACGCTTGATCATAGCACGGTCGAGAGTCTCAGAGATCCCCCGTGGCCCGAGAGCATTCCCCCGACGGACTTGGGCCGAAGGCTTTTCGGTGACAGACCACCCTCGAGCAGGGGTCACCCCATGGGGGCGGGTAGGCGGGGTAATGGAACCCCGGATTTTGCTGTAGCACACAAGCAACAGCATCTTCAACTACAAGAACAGGCTCAGGAGATGAAAGCTATATGTAGTATCACCTCGTGCTTCGATCCACTCTGGATATCTGAGTGAACAAGCAACTTTCTCACAGTCTTTTCTCTGAGCAACTTTGCCATCCGCCCAGCATGACTACCCAGCACAGAGCCAACGATGGGCTCGACATCCAGCCTGAGCAGCGCCGAGACGTTGCTGGTAACCCAGAAGACGTCCCCGAGCCTGTCATCAAGAACGGCGTTGTCGTCAGCTCGGCTACGAAGCCCGAGACCAAGAACCTTTGGGTTGCCTGGCTGTACATCTTTAACTGGTATCCCGGTCATTACAGCAAGGAGGAGAAGAGACTTCTCAGGAAGCTGGACCGCACTATCCTGCCACTCATGTACGTCTTTGACACCTCGCATGTATGGGCTCATGACTAATTTTCCTTGTTCCAGCTGTTCCATGTGTGAGTTGCAACTTGCAGCTTTGACTTGGTCTCTGAGCCAGTCACTAACAAGACGCTAGACTTCATCAAGTGGCTTGATCAGTCCAACATCAACAATGCGTACAACTCTGGTATGAAAGAGGAGCTCAACCTCAACGGTCTCGAGTAAGTCAACACCGAACCCAGGCGAGACTTGGTACCTGACCCCCTTGTACAGGTACAACTTGTTCTCTACCTTTTACAACATCGGCTACCTCATCATGGAAATCCCCGTCATGCTGCTCATCTCGCGACCCAAGTTTGCCCGCTGGGTCTTGCCCATCTGCGAAACGATCTGGTCCGTCATCACCTTTATCCAGTGTCGCAACAACGGTGCCCCGATGATTTACGGTATGCGATTCTTGATGGGCTTGTTCGAAACCCCGGCTGCTACGGGCTCTCTCTACATCCTTTCCTCCTGGTACCGATCCGACGAGGTCTTCAAGCGCGCCGGTGTGTGGTATGTCTCGAGCAACATCGGTGCCATGTTTGGTGGCTACATGCAAGCTGCTGCTCACGCTGGTCTTGACGGAAAGGGTGGTATGGCGGGATGGTATGTTGCATCAGAACCCTCGACAGCAGTAACACGCCTCTAACACTTCTGCTCTACAGGCGATGGGTCTTCATCATTGACGGTATCATTTCTCTCCCCATTGCCATTGCTGGCTTCTTCCTCTACCCCGGTATCCCTACCAGTCCTCGTGTCTGGTGGTTGAGCGAGGACGACCAGAAGCTTGCCCAAGCCCGCATGCAGGATGACGGTATGAGGAAGAGCAGGAAGATTGGCAAGAAGATGCTTAAGCGTGTCTTCCGTCAGTGGCACTTTTACATCGCTGTTCTCACCTACGTCTGGTACGTAATAGAGCTGTGGTATCTCGGATAAACTTGGTTCTGACACGTCTCTTCTAGCTTTCAACTGACCACCTGGGTTGCTGGCCAAATGATCGTCTGGGTCAAGTCAACTGGCGAGTACTCTGTCGAGATGATCAACATTCTGCCTACCGGTGTCCAGGCTCTCGCCATCGTCGTTGGTATTGTTGTTCCTTCATTCGTCATGTAAGTGTCTCAAATTCCAGCTGGCTCTTACCAATACTAATACTTTGCTCCATAGGGTCTATCCCATCTGGGTGCCATTCTGCTTTGCAGGAACTATTCTCCTCTTCTGCCACACCACTCTCCTGGTCTGGAACATTCCTCTCGGCTTGCACTTCGCCGCTTATTTCCTTCTTGGAATGAGCTCTTGCATCACCCCTATGCTTTTCCCATGGGTTCACCTGATCATGAAGGATGACAATGAAGCCCGAAGTTTCACCACTGGTGCTATGGTAAGTCCAGCTCCTCTCGAACCCTTTGCATCTTTATTCGAAGCTAACTTGTATCTCTCAGATGACTGTTGGTTGGGCTTTCTTTACCTGGTACAACATTGTTGCTTTCCCCATTACCAAGGGCCCTCGCTGGACCAACGGTTTCAGCGCAAACGTTGCTCTGACCTGCTGCTACCTGACCCTGTTCATTATTGGACAGATTCTCTGGAGACGCGATATCAAGAACGGCCTGTACAAGCGAGCTATTGAGGAGGAAGAGAACGAGGAGGTACTCAACGAGAAGCTGGGATCGGATGTCGCTGATGACAAGTCTGCCGATCAGCACATTGAGGACAAACATGCCGGAGAGACGGAGAGGATCAGGGAGCTCAAGTAAGCCAGGTCACGGATACTACGGCTAGAGAAGTTGTGACGAGAGCTGTATGTGACGGGTGGTGGCGCGATGGAACGCTACAAGTTGTTTATAGGCGGAGTCCAGAACCAATTCAGACCGACTGATGAGGTTTGACGGCAAATGTACCAACCCAAAAAGATGTTGTGACTGTGGTGAAATGAGTGATAACTTGATGGGTCTTATTGATTCACATGCTGAGCCTGGTCTTGTTTGGTGTTGGCGGACTTGCTAGCTCTCAAGGCTTCACCAACCCTGGGGACGACTTACTAGCACCACACGATAGCGAAAGCCATACGATGCCGACACATACACATGAGTTATGTAGCAAAAGAGGGGTTTATTTATTACTACAGAGACCTTCCCTATGTAATCACTGGAGCTGATGTATCAGACAGTCGTTCGCCGTCAGACCTTGGAGCTGAAGGGCGGTCCTAGATAGCTCTTTGAAACCCCTCCCAAGTCAAGCACAATTTTCTCGAGCAGCATATTCGTGTGATTCAGCTTGATGCGCAGCTCATGTGCGCCGGGCTTCAAGTCATGTCCTTGCAGCTCATGCTCTCGCACCCATACATTATCTGACGCAGCAAAGAACCAGCCATCTGCTGACGCCCATCCCTTGTCCGCAGCGTTCTTTTGACTTTCCGGGGTGCTCTTCTGCAGAGGATGGGTACAGCTCTGACCATGATCGATCTGGATTTCATATGTTAAAATATCCTCGGACGATACATCCAATGTGGTGCCAAAGTAGAGCAAAAACAATGGTTTAGAAGCCTCAGTAAAAGTGTAGAAAGGATAGTGGGCATAAGGTAGCGAGGCGATACCCTTGGAGCCAGGTGTAAGTGTCAAAGATCCTGTCTCCAGTCTTCCTACATCGGGCAGCACTAGGTATGGATGCTTGATGTGACACGCCGTCGCCGGGATAGACACATAGCCACCTTGTTCCACGAACCAGTCACTGAAAGAATGTGGAACTCGTTGACCATCGATCGGCAGATGCACTTGCTCAAAGTCGCCTTCTTGAGAGCGAATATCGATGAGGACTTGTTCGTAAAAGTCGTGAGGAACCTGGTCCCAATCTATACTGATCTCGACCCGAATGTCGTCTTTGCCAGGCACTAGCACTCCTGATGAAGTGGACAGCTTGATCCAAGTTTGCGGAGCTGAAGCCGACCAGTTGATAGTAGGAACCCCCCGAGTGAATATGTCAAACCATCTCGTGCTAGGTCCGTAAGGGCTCATTGCTCCCAACGTGAGCCCAGGAACTAGATCTCGCCTGCTTGGATGTGTCCTCTCCGATTCTTCGTTGATGCGGCCAACTCGAACACCTTCGTGGCCTTCTACGGCGACGCCCATCTGCCCCACGATGGGATTGGAATTTTGGCGCCTTTGAACGAATGCCAAACCGCTGATCATATCTCGCGAGGGAGCATGCCAAGTATCTTCGTATCCGTAGTGTGGCTGCATCAAGATGTGATTCCACTTTCCATCCAGGAGCTTGTGGTATTCTTCAGAAAGATCGAAATCAGCGTCGAATAAGTCAAGAACATGCTGTGCAATTTTGTTGGCCGAGTTTCGCCTTTGGCGCGCAAAGAGCTTGTTCCGCGCCTGGTGTATCCGCAGTGCATTGTAGATGTAGGAGGCTTTCGTTGGGTGAAGGATGAGTTGGAAAGATGCTGCTTTCTGCTCTTCGGAGACACGGCTGTGTGCCTTTTCTGCCAGTTCAAGCAGTGTTTTCCATCGGTTCAAGACGGAATCGGCTTCCTTATAGTGCAGTATGGAGAAGGTCTCCGGCTCGATGTGTTCATGTTTTCTCAAGGACAGCAGTCGATCGTGTTTTTGCCAGATCGACCCTACATCGTCTGCTAAATCGCTACCAAATTCTCGTTCAGCGGCCTCTCGAAAGAATTCTGGTAGGGTGTCGTGCTTGATACTGTCGACGTTCCATGCTAGGGCCATTGCAAAGGAGATGGGGATCTCCTGCGGCTTCAGGTCGCCAACATTGAAGACCCAGATCTGTTTGGCATTATGATGATAGGCCTGTAGCAGCTGATGCCACACCTTGCCCTTGTACAAGTTAGTAGATAGCTGGTTCAGCCCCATAACAAAGACGTACCAGGGAGTTGGTGTTGATCCACTTGTAGCTACGAGGGTCTCCAACATATTGCAGATGATAATAAACCTGTTCAATGGTCAGTAGTTGCTTATTAGTGAGACAAGAAGCACTCACGCCTGCTCCGCCTCTTCTTTTCGACTCTTGTGCCGAAGGAAGACGCCGAATCGTACCAAAGTTGTCATCTTGAAACAGCAGCGTAACATCCTCGGGTATGTTTAGTCTACCGGTTTCGAACATGGACTGGACTTCCTTGTAGATAGCAAACAGTTCTTTATACGCGTTAGAGAGAGTCCAAGTACGTTTGGTCTCCAGTACGTACGGGGTACAGCGTCTTCACGCCCATAAACCTTCTCGATCACCTGGCGTTGGGTCTCAATAGCATCTTGAACCACCGCAGCAGGGTCCTCAGCTGCCAATTTCCTGTCGTATTCCCCTCTTAGACCGAGAGTAAAGTAGGATTCCCGATCAACAGCTCTGCTGGCACCGTGCTCAAAGAATTCGGTGATTTTCTGTCTGTTAGTCAACCAGTTCCAGCTCCCATCAGGGTTTTCTTCAAACCATTCGTTTGAAAGGCGCTGCATTGGCTCATGGTGGGATGTAGATACGCAAATCCCGTACTCGTCAGCCAGCTTCTGGTTCAATGGGTCATCTGTAAAAAAGGACGCTCCTGGGTTTGGGTATCCAGGCCACATGGCTGGCCATAGAAAGTTGGCCTATCGCTCGTGAGTTTAGTCGGCGTGGCTAGGGCAGATATCTAGAATACCTTGAGTCTGAGAAGAAGTTCAAACACATTTTTGTAGAACTTGGAATTGTAACCTCCAAACTTGTCTCGCACCCATCCCGTCAAAGCTGGGGCTTCGTCGTTGAGAAAGATGCCTCGGTATCGCACAGATGGCTCGCCATGAGCTGTCTGTCTTTGAGGAGCATGGATTTCTGTGTGATGCCTTGGTTGCACATCGGCCCACCAATACCAGCTGAATCGATTAACTAGATGACCTGGCCTGTCACAGTCGGACCAAGACTCACGGTGATACCCCAATCTGCTCGGAGAGTGTATAGATACCAAAGATGGCACCTCGCTTGTCACTTCCGGCTATGGCCAAGGCCTGTTGACAATTGCCGAGAGGTTGGTCAATGATGCTTGTGGTGAAACACTCCCATCGTCCTTGAATTGTCCGAGTATCGAATTTACCTTGTTGTGCGAGATGTTGGACGACACCACTCGAACCTATGCTGCCAATGAGAATAGCTGTTTGTGTCTGGATCTTGCGGTAATCTAGCTTGGCATTCACCAAAAGCAACGGACTAGGGTCTCCTCTTGTGACACGTCCAAAGTCTTGAGCCAAGTCTCTTGCGGCACGGATCACTCCTGGGTAGTCTGATTGATCAACCACAATGGTAGCACCAACCAACGAAATCGACCCAGCCGAGGGAAGAAAGTCGATTATCCTTTCTTCGAACATGATGTAAATAGCTGCAAAGTTGATTCAAGGCAATGGCAGTAGAGTCTACGCCAGTCTGGTGACAGCCAACTATGAAAACACGTTAATAACTCAGCTATTTCTCCATTCTCGGAATATAGGCCGAAAAAGGAGTCACCTGATAACCATCTTTCCCCTCAGTATGTGGCTCGGTTCAATGTCAACCCGACGCATTTACACACACGATCCAGCAACGAGGGACTAAGAGTCACGCCAAGACAGAAACTCTGCTTACTTTCGTTAGACCTGGTGGATCACATTTGAGATAAGATCAACTTCAAGATCCAACACACGGTGAGAAGGCCGGGGATGGTGTATAGGTAGTCATTTGCTTACCCTCTCGAGGGGTTTGTCCAAGGCTTCACTATTACAATGTAAAAATCATTCAACATCGCCCGACTCTATCCTGTATATACCGTGCCAAGTTCATAGTCTTGCCTGTTGAATGGCACTCATAGCCATCGTCGTCACGGCTCCTCGACTCCCAATCTTGAGTGAGTTCTTGTCGTAACCCACAGCCACGCCAACTTCCATCTCTCCCATCCAGCTGCTGCCTTTCAAGCAAGGTCTCGCGATCTCGCTGTTCCCGCGAGCAATCAAGTGGCACAACATACCTAGGATGTAGTCTAACTCATGAGTGCGAGCTTGAAGACCTTTCCGTGTCTCACATCCCTTGTATCCGAGCCAGCCACAAGCATTGCGCTCCGGCATATAGCTTCATGTCTGTGAAAGGGTGACGACAACGTAAACACTTTCTAATGATACTTTACCCCTGGGAGTACGCAAGAAAATCCATCGCTGATTCCGTCCGTCTCCGCGCCGCTCTCTTGGTCTTGAACCTGATCGTTCCGGTCAGGGCTTTCTGCCTTGCGCAACACCATTTCTAACCGCCCTTCATCGTTGATAACTCGAACTGAAGCGAGCGTATTCCATGATTGAGAATTCGCTACTCCACCACCAACACTACCGAGCTGATTTGCGCGTCTCGAGCGTAATGCCAGTATCAGCATTTCTCCAAAGCTTGTCCAGCTGGAAATATGCCATGCATGATGTAACCAGAAAACTGTTACTGCATGAGCAATGACGACAATGACATGTATGAGAAGAACGGAGAGCGCGAACGGAATGGTACGGCTGCTTTTGATGTCATAGCCATATCCACCCAAGAAGTAGGTCCAATGTATGATAGTGTCATCGGATGCGGGATACGAGTCTGACGGATATTCTATGTCTCCAACTCCTGTACTATAGCCGAACGTAGGTCCTGATTGAGAAAGGATGTCGGTCATATATGCAGTTAGAACAGTGGTGAGACAGTTGTCCATGGAAGGAGAGAGGCCACCATCTTTGCAAAAGTCCACTATCTGCTGGTACGTTGAATTTGTCAGAGTGTCTGTATCCTCTGCTTCCAGAGCTCCTATCGCAGTCAACCAGTCTTTTCCCATCCTTATAGGGACATTGCTCTGCGAGGGCTTTGCAAAATGGTCATGTATCTCGTATAGAGGATAGTCGAGGTGCGTGTTTACCATCTCTGAGTTCTCTTGTTCAACCCACATATCAGCCTCGGCCCATCGAGAATAGATACGGCATAGATGAAGGGTCACGCCTCCTTCAACTTCACCCTGCCGTATCTCCCCGTCATCATCATACCGGGCGACCGCCGAGACAAACAGGATGTCTGCACTGATGGAAGAATTTGTGCTGTTTGCAAGATTGGATAAGCGATACCCGACCTTGGGAAGCTCGTTCTTCTTCTTCCGTGAGCTGTCGAGTAACTCTCTATAGCCCGCATTCTTCTCCCTGCTGAGAAAGACCTCACTGTCTGAAAGGTTGGAGTGGAAAGGAAACGTAGAATCTGGTCCTCCTGTTGTATTCGTTGAGCACTCGACTACGACAACCGGTTGTCTCCATCGTTCTATCGACGAAGAATTCGGTCTCGTCCGCTCTGACTTTGTGAGTAACCCAACCGGCGGATTTCTCCAATACGAACCGAACTCGGAAGCCACTGAGCTCATGGGACTGGTGGCGGCGGCTATCCACCAGCCAATGTCCGGAAAGTCCAGAGTCATTGAGATGGGTCTCTTTGACGTGTATCGGTACATGGAATAGGTGATATTCACGATCTGTCGCGTGCTGCCATCATGACTGACGCCTGGCATATCTTCAACGATGGGCGAAAGTAACCTGAGTTTGTGATCCACAGCCGACCGAGTATCAAAGTCAGGCATATAAAGCTCTGCTTGCTCGGATCCGAGATCTGTTGGATAAAGGTCATCTCTCAAGTAGGTGATGATTTCGGCCTTTTTGGGCTGTACATGAATTTGCCACCACCCCGAGCGAGGGATCATTGCGATGGCAGAAAGGGGCGCGGCTGCTACAGACAGGAGAATAGCCGTGATGATGATTATGCCGGTTATTCGTGGGCGCTGGTGAGTGCTTTTCTTGTTGGGTCGAAGCATTCCAGCCCACAACTCCCAGCTAAAGAAGTATAGAACCGGGGAGCCCAGATAGAATGGGGATGAGATGAATCCAAGCGGGACGCCGTTGTCGTTCATCAAGAGGCCATAGCATATTCTGTGCAGTAGTATATCTGTTAGGGAGACCAAGATCAGGATCTCATGGCCCTTGGCAGCGAATTGCATGACGCTCAGTTGCTCGGCAGTGAGATCTCCCCAGCGAACGCGGGCTACGTGGAGAGAGAAGAGCGTCAAGCTGATTGCAACAGCCGGCAGATGAAACCAGGCAAAGTGGCCCATGGCCGCAAATACACTGTTGCTGCACACTTGCTTTGCAGGTTCTGGGTCGCTGAGCTTTGTCACAAATGGTTGTCGACCTACGTTGCTCGAACGTGAGGACGGAATTTGGAGTAGGCTTTCGGTGCTTGGAACCTCATTTTGTACATCTGCGGTCCGTATAGGTTGGCTGGTATTTGTTGGGAAAGCATTTTCGCTCTCAAGTAAGGGAGAATCGTGCTGAGAAGTCCTTGACGATGCATGCGTTGTCTGTTACCAGTCAGTTCCAACCCCATACCACGTCTTGGAGGACGCACATACCTGTCGGCCATTCAAGCCCACGTCTTGGGGAAAGGACTGCAGGCTAGACAGTTCCATAGTGTTATTACGAGACATCCTTTCGAGATGGTTCAATGTAAGAAGAGAAAATAGAGCGAGGAGACACGCGGCAGGGCTTTGCTTAAGTCAGATCAGATGGTGAGGCTGTGTATTGAGATGCAGAATCAGGCTCTGTGTTATGGCCGATTATTGGCTAATAAAATTATTGACAATGCCTCTTTGTTTCTTTTTTTATCCCCAGGTTTTGCCACAGTTTTGAATGCATGTCTACTGAGTGTTCTACAGCTTCGATACTCGGTGCTTGTCATAATAAAGCGCATGAAACTGGCCGTCAACAGCACATTATATTTGTCCTTTTTTTCTCAACCTGCCACCCTCACTTTCTATCAACTGTAGGAACAGGCTTGGAATCTTAATAATCATCCCAGCCTTGTTTTCTGAAACCATTCCGAGTCGCAGATCCTTGTTGATCCTCGTTTCGCACGACCCGACCGTCGATCACACTTCCGGTCGATCACAAATCTGTCTGAGATAAATAGCAACTCAAAGGTTATGGTACATCGAATCCACTTCTTTTAGCCACGTGGATGGATTACTTTCTTTGAGGCTCTTGTCGTTGTCAAAATCTCAAGGCATAACTTCCATCGTCGCTTGCACATGGAACGTTTCTCAGTAACAACAACAACAGACTGCACTAGCTGGGTTCGCTCGGCATATATCAAAACACCGAGATAACGTCATCACGCTACTCAAGTTCTACTGGGGTACTTCTATTGTCATAATGGAGTGCGCTAGTCAAGTCCTGCCTGGGATGATAGCAGAACGGAGACGGTCTTCCTCGATACCAAGCTTGACAGAGGGACTTGTTCTAAAGTTATGGCCCAGTAAGGATTAGAGAGATGTTTCTTCTTCCGCGGAACGAATTTGGGGACCTGAAAACGTCGGTTAGGCAATGCTTGGTGATTGTTTGGTATGTCAATGGATGGATATGTTTTGTAGCGTCGTCCCCAAGACGTGGCTCGGCTTGGAGGAAAGTATGACCAATATCATCATTCAAATGATGAATTCACCCCTGCTTGTCATAAACCTGGTGCCTGTAAACGCCTTCTCCGTTGGATCGCTCCAATGGCTCTAGATCTGACAGCAACTCCAAGTGCCGTCAACATGGGTCTTGGTTTAATAAGAGAGCCAATGGCCGTGATTTCTAGTCATGGGCCCTCCCGTTGATGATTGCAAGGACTATTGCCAGATGATTACAGTCTCGCTAGCTTTAATAATACAGGCAAGACTCCTGACTCGGGGATACCAAGACTTTGGACACGGACAGCGCAGACACCACTTTCCAGAAACCTTGTCCAAGGTAGAGATGTCCTTGGCGGTGATATCAGCAGTGTCCCTTTCGGAGCAAAGAGAACGTAATGACTAGCCGCTCCAGTCCCAGCTAATCCGTTCTCCCACCATGCTGTTCGACCTGCATATCCAGTGGTAGTACTTGGCATCCTTGAATTTGCCGATCCCCCAGACACCTCCATGTGACCCCAGAGTTGTTGTTTCGGGCGAAAAGGCCCCGAGGCTCGGGTAGCGTATTAGCTTTTGGCTAATCTTAATCTGGTCCTGGGGTTTATGCTCAAGATTGAGTCTAACTAAATAGTGCCATGTCGTTAAAAACCCCTGTTTCAGCGTGAGCCAAGCTCCGAGGCCAAAGAGTAATCTGATGTGACATCTCCCATGAGCTCCTCGGCACTAGGCGGTAATAGGTGGAAAATGACTCTCGATGTTACGTTGAAACAGATGGCTCAGTACCAGCGGAAGCTCGACTTCCGCTGGGCCCCAATATGGCATTGCACCACCAGACATCAACTAGACGCAATAGCCTCGAGTTCCCCATGCCAAGATATAGTATCCCTGTTTAGCATCGGTGCTACTCTTTAGTAAAAGCCCACGAATAACTAGATAGAAGCTTACAGCCTAGTTGAAGTTCTCGTAGACTCGGCGAGGATATAAAGGGCCACCTCTCTACGGCCAAACGCCAGAGAAGAGCTCTACGTGACACTCCTTCTTGCCCATCATCGAGGATACTCCCAACATGTTCAACCTCCCATCCATCCTCGCGGCAGGCCTCGCCCTCGTCAGCGCCGTCAACGCTGCTTGTGGTGATGGCTCACCGCAAGCCGTCGTCTCTGGCTCGGGTACATTCACTGCCACTGTGAATGGAGCCCAAGCCTACCGAGGAACCGACTATCGACTGGCCATCCAGACCGCCATTGACCGCATCTCCAGTGGTCAGCGTGTTGTTGTTCGATCCTCGGGCAGCATCGGTGCCAGCACCATCACTCTCACCAGCGGCAAGACGCTTGAGGTCTGCGGTACGCTCAACGTCAGTAACCGAGCCGGTCGAGGTGCCATCGAGGTTACCAACCAGAACGATGTCAGAATTCCCTACCTTACCATGTCGGGTAGCCCATACTTTGGTCTGCGCTTCTCCGGCACTCGCAACCTATACCTCGGCCAGATCACCATGAACCTCAGCGGAGGCATGGGTATTCGATTCGATCGCGATGCTGCTTGGAACTACGACGTGACCATCGACGACGTCCGCGTCACTGGCGCCGGCAGCCATGCTCTTGAGACGTTCAAGATTGACGGTCTTGATATCAAGTCTGTCATTGCCAGAAACTGTGGCGAGTCTGGGTTGCTCATCCAGGAGTCCCGCAATGTCTGGGTTGGCTATGTCGAGGGCAACAACGTCGGCGCTGGTACTGGCTATGCTACGCTCCGCTTCGCCAACAACAACGGCATGCTCGCCAACGGCCAGTACACTACTACCAATGTCTTTGTTGACCGCGTCGTCTCCCGAGGCGGTGGCCGCGGTATCTTCTGTGTGTCCAGGTCTGGTGCCACTGAAATCAAGCAAATTGACCTCCGAGACAACGGTAACAACGCCATCCTTATCGAGAACTGCTACAACTTTGCCATCCGAGACGGTGTCATCAACGGCGGTGGTGAGGTCCGTGTCTCAGCCCGTTCCGAGTTCCCCAACACCAGCGGCGTCTTTGTCGAGGTCGAGGTCAACAACAACTCTGTGCGCGAGTCTCCTTGCGCCGAGAACATCTTCTGGGGCATCACCGGTAACGCCAGGATGAACGTTTGTTAAGCATCGAGTTTGTGCTTGGCATAAAGTGGCAATTCTGATAGCTCTCAGACTTGGAGATCCGTCTAAACGCTGGGAACGAGCCAGTCTTTCTTGTATATATTTTACGTGGGGAAAGTGTGATATATTGACCCGAGCTGTAGCATTCTAGTGCTAGTACACAATCATTCCATCAGTCCATAAGCTACTCTACAACTACAAATCCCGCCGACGCTTCTTTCCTGTGATATTCAAACTCGCCATAGCCCATAGCTAGCCTTTCTTTGCTATGATATTTGTAGCATAAGACGTCTAGACTGATAGAATGGCGTAGAATTACTTGCTTAGTTGGTTTCTCTTTGAGCTGGTTTAACCTGCATCTCGTCGAGAAGCAGCTCCAATACGCGCCAGGAACCGTTGCCACGACAGTTTGGTGTGCAATACCTTTATCTATTGAAATCCAGATCCTTATTGTTCTCTACCGGACTCTCTCATACACACTCGTACCCGGTCACCAAGATGATCTTACGCTATGTTCAACAGTTTCCAGTTTTCAACACAAACACCATCTAACTCGCCCACCATGGTCTCTCCCATCGCCTTTGTTGCCATAGTTTGCAAAGTCTGTAGCCCCATCGGCTTGGAGAAGGGATATAAACTTATCCTGTCGTCTATCTTCACTGATGCCTTGTTTGGCGTTTGTGTTGGTGGCATAATATTTTCTACTTTTACGGCATCTACTGCAATTGTAAGCAAGGCCTAGGAGCTTGTTCTGGGAGTGGTGTTCCTACCAAAAGAAGATCTTTATAGAATCAGAATCCAAGTACGCTTATAAACAATCATACCTGTTGGTTTGCTCGGAATCTTCCAGTCTGTACCTTCTATAAGACACAGGGCACCTCTGTTACATCGCATAAATGGCTATATGGTTATCAAAATTATCGTCATCGAAACGGATAGTGTTGTTGTGAATACTTCGTACATGATTCTATATACGCTAGATCGGTGTACATCCTGGCTTTCTCGGTCTTATAGTCTCTGGGCTGGCGCCATCATCACCGTACCCTTACTTATGATACCCTTTGTCACGGTCATGTTGAAGAATCTGAGTTTGTGAGAAACCATGCAATGCACTAGAATCATCTCATTTTGCGATAACAGTGATTCTCTGGTAGCGACGTATCCTACTTATCAAGACCTTGATGTTTGGATCGCGGTTCCAGGCGTTATGGTTGGGGAGAGCCCTGAAGATATTGTTTTCTTTCTTTCTTTGGGTTTCTCTACGGGTAGTTGGCTCGGTTTGAATCGACGATATTAGAACCGGGATCAACGTGGGTATAAAAGAGCTGATGTGATTTATTCCTCAAGTTTGACGATTCAACTTTTCATGATAGCTTCAATTTACGACTGCCGAGACTGAGGGTCTTTATAAAATCTCGGTCAAGCGTCAACAGGAAAGAAGGTACAAGGATCGTCGCCGCGGTCGTTTTACAACAGACAGAGTTGGAGATGCAACAAGTGGTTATATAAGGACGAAACCATTGCTTACCCAGATGCTGAGCGACAAGAGTCTGATTCTTCGTATATGGTTGCTGCTCAAGTGCCTAGCTAAGCTGAGAGAGTTAATAACTGTGTACTGCGGTTGCTCTCGATGATAGATGGACAGACTATTGTCTTGCAGGTTTTCCGTGTAACAACAGAGTAGCGCATAAACCGGACTGCATCAGATGCCATTTTCTACATAGGATAATCATTTTCATTCATCTTCCCTCGTCAAAGAGGTCAAACATGTCGCCTGGTAGAGCAGGTCTGATGAATAAAGAATGCCTGGGGAAATAGATATTGAATAATCAACATACTAAAATCAACTGTTGACCTGACAGTCATCTATGCCTCCCAAAGATATTCATAGCAACTTGATAAAATCATCCATCCGTCAGCTAATCATACCATATTAATGGTCTTCTTTCCTATCGAGCTTTCCAACCAATTCACCGCCGTCAAGAATACTCCCAAACATGGCAGCTTCGAATAGATAGTTGACTTGCCACGCGTGATGGTTTGCATGGGCGATAAGCCAGACCATCTCGAGCACTCGGCCCTTTGAGAAGAGCTTGGCCATTCTAAGTCGCGAACCTTCAGCAAGCTCCAGTTCTCGAGCCTCGTCGACTTGGCCTCCTCTAACATAGTCTAGAGGACCGACAACGAGATACCACCAAAGCTCGTTCAGCAGAGGCTCGTCCTGATTGCGGCCAAGATGATGGTGGACGTGATTGCATGTGTCTTGTCCATTGCATGCGTATCTGGCATCGAGAGGTCGACTGAACCCTGTGAGGCGGAAGTCCTTGTCAAAGACTTGATCGAAATCTCCCTCGCTCTGAGGCTGAGCAGGGGTCTTCCTGGCCTTGGACCAACCCATGATGGCACGACGGAAAAACATGTGCCGGTCATTCTGAATGTGCCAGGTGTAGAGTGCGGAACACATCCTGGCAACAGGCTCGTGCCATCTTTGGGTGAGCATCCTCGCACCCAGCACAGCATAGGCATCGTACACTCTTCGAAGCACGTCTTCGCTCACAATGCCCGTTTCTGTAATGTCGGTGACGTTTAGGAAAGAGTTCATGACCTCAGAGTTGACAAGGTCACATCCAACGTCAACGACATCGGTACCGGGCGAGCTAAAGACGAGATCTGCCATTACCGCGCCGGGGTCAAAGCCTCTTGCCGTCGCTTCAGCAGCCATGCCGAGCAAGCTACTTTCAGAAAGGGAAACGATCTGTGCGGTACGCCTGTCCAGACGAGCGGACCGATTCAACAAGTGGCTCTTGTGCTGCTTTTCAAAAGCAATCTTGGCCTGGATGTACCGCTTGCCAATGCTGACCGCGTCACGACGTTCACAGCCCCCTGGTGTGCGCAGGGCGTGCGGGTCGTAAAGGCCCTTTTCCAGAAGAGGTTCAAGGTTGGGAAAGACATAGTTGTAGCCATGCTCGTAGTAGAAGGCCATGTCGGTCACATAGTTGGAGAACATGGTAGACGAGTCAGCTGCACCCATGAGAAGACTCGCGATCCCGCAGCCGAACAAGGCGTTTGTGGTCTTTAGGGCTTCAGGCCATTCCTCTGCTCCGAAAATCTGAAGAATCTCTTCAGAAGCAGGGCTCAACCCGGCACCCTTGGGCGGGAGAATATTTCCGATCGAATGCTGAGACTGCTTCCATTGCTCGAGGTCAGGGCATAGCCGAAGCTGGGTTACCCTGGGTCCAGATCCAGGATCAGAGGACAATGAGTCTTGGCATGAATCCCCTGAAGCATCCTCAACATCTTCAAACACTTCCTTGACAAAGGTGCGTGCCTGATAGGACAGTCGTTCTAGATCCTCCACTGTACCGCCCTGGATGAGGCTTCTAGCCTCTGCATATCCGACGTGAACAG
The DNA here is from genome assembly GCA_013266265.1 of Fusarium sp. NRRL 66182. Classification (NCBI taxonomy): domain Eukaryota; kingdom Fungi; phylum Ascomycota; class Sordariomycetes; order Hypocreales; family Nectriaceae; genus Fusarium; species Fusarium sp. NRRL 66182. Next base: position 3,803 of record JABFAK010000104.1, on the reverse strand, counting down.
GACGCTTAGATTGACGGCTGAAGAGCTTTCCGAGACCACGGCGACGGAAACCCTTACCCCAGAAATACGACGGGATTTCGATGGAACTATCTTGAGCGGCTTGGTCCTCTGTAGTTTTGACTTTGATCTTGAGCCCTTTGAGGTTAAACTCGCCCCAGTAGTTTTGCAGAGGCCAGGATAAACACCAGGGGAGGGACATTTTGATCGACAAGGGGTAATTAAAATGAAGTGGCTAGTTTACTGTATGTTGTGAGTCCGAGCGTTGAAAGAATCGTAGTCTTGTGGATTCAAGTTTCTCTTATATCTTCACTTTCTTGCAAGGGTTAGCTATACAATCACTATGGATAAAAAGGCCTCAGGTGCAGGAACAACAGCCTCCTCCCGAGGATGGATAGAACCAACAGCCATCTCAACAGGGTGAAGAAAAGGAGACGTCACCCTCCCATGCCAGCTCTATAGCGTGACGTAGTCGGTAATCTTTCGCCTTGGGGTTCTCCGCGAGGGATATCGCAGGGTCTAGAGGAGAAAAGCAGGGATAGCATCATGAACAGCTACTCGCCCCCACAGGCCCCTCCCTGGTGTCAAAGAACCTGGGCCTGTGATGGAGCAGATTGGTTTGTAGATCATTGGGAGGTGGTGTGGTGGACGAGGGAGAAGCCGAGGTGTTTCGGTTGAACCAGCAGCTTGGGCCTGGGTTGGGTTTGATTTAGTAAAAGTGTCTCATCCGTGTAGCCTCACCGAGACACAATTGCCGACTGTGTTGGCAATTCCAGCTGTCTGGACCAAACAGGCTCTTCCGACTATGTGCTTCTTTGTCATCAAGACAAGCCTGGGCCAAGGGACATGATGTTGAGCGATATTATCACGATATCAGAGAAGCTACTCCCAACGAGGAATAAACCCGATCTTGGCGGCCCACGTTAATCTGGATCAAGTCATTGCTCCTATCAACACGCGAGGAAGATCGTCTCCCACCTTCGGCTGACGATCATGGCCATATCGGTATGCGTGCGGTGCCTCTCGAGGACAGACAGCGGTGAGAGGCTACTCATAATTCCCACACAATACCCAGACAAGCCCACAGCAACGCCGTGTCTTGAAATTGAGTTTCCCATGCATCTAGAAGCTTTCGATGCATTCTTCTGGCCTGGCCTGGTCCTTGCCATGTCACAAATGTGATAGATCATGGTCAAAGCGCGCCAAAAGGTCTAGTCTTCTTCATCTGCCGAGAGCTCGATCGATCACAATCGTCACGACCCCCCTTGCTACCGCGTTGACATCTGCGTTCAGCTGAAGACGACCTTCCAAGATTGCACTACGCTAGCTCAGCAATCGGACCAGCACCGGGCCAGGCCTGATGACTTGCCCATCTCCGCTCCATCACAGACGTTTAGTTTAGCAAGGTCTTTGAGTTTATGACAAGCATTGTCCTCCTTCGCATCAGGCATGGCATGGAACTCTATCTCAGAGTAGCCAAGCTAGAAGAAGCTCGATCGAATGGCTTGGATTTGGGCTTCTACGGCACGGCTCGACGTTTGGACGGCATTCGTTTGGGCAACGCAACGCAACGGCACAAGTGCCTTTAACTGACTAGCTCAGCACAAGTCACACAGCATCCTTGCTGTCGATTCATTCCTCTTGTATCCAAACCCGGCTTTTGTGGTGGAACAGCCCTTTTAGTCGACATTCCAGGGTCTCGACGGGGTTTTCAAGCCCCTCCCCCCCCCCAGATGACCACGTTGTTTTGTTTTGCCCTGTGCTGGCCGTGATTAGAACAAGTACCGTATTTCTCCCCTCGTTGTAACATTGAATCCATACCCTTCCCTCTCTTTCCTCCCTGCATAAGTGCTCCTTGGACCAACTCCAGTGCAGGGCAGTGAAATCTTATGCATCAGTCCAGACCAACCAACATAAGACAAACACAGTGGCCAATGGCGCCATACGATGGGGTATCATCGATCCCGTACCGTCGATTAGATCTTCCAGCCCAAGAACTAAGGCTGATCGAGTTGCAAGCTTCAGCTAATAACGATGTCAACGAACGAATCGTGTGTCGACTTGTGCACGACAAGCTGGCCAACTCGCCTGATTTCATCGGACTCTCGGCCCTCTACGGAGACATCACAAACACCGAGACCATCCTCCTCAACGGCTCCAAGGTTTCCATACCATCCGACCTCGCCGAGGCGCTTCGCTATGTGCGTGATGTCTTTCTAGGCCCTCGCTGTCCAGCCGGCAATGAATCCTCTTGGACGCTCGATGACAACCAGCAGCAACACCAACACCAACACCAACAACAGCCATCCCCACCACCTTCGCCCACAAAGAAGCCTCCCGGCTGGCTCCGGTCATTCATCAAGAAGCTCGTCGATCCCGGAGCATTGCGATCCGATAAGCCACCGTTGCGAGTCTGGGTCGATCTATTATGCATCAACAAGCGAGACCACCGCGAGGAGGCCGAGAGTCGCTCGCACATGGCGCGTGCATATCGCCATGCCAGGCTGGTCGTCGGGTGGCTAGGCCCCAAAGATTCGACGTCTGATCTTGCTATCGATATCATCCGGGCATGGGATAGATGCATGCCCGCCAACTTTGGGGAGCCCGGTGATCGCGAAGCCAACCCCAGGAACTACGCACCTATCCTGCAGTGGATGGGTCCTGTTGCTCACCTCAGTGACATCCCCGAGGGCGTCACGGACCCGACAGAGGTGCCCAGCTACAGAGCCATCTCGGGCTTTCTCAACAGACCCTACTTTCGAAACACGTGGATCCTCGACGATATCGCCATGGCCCAGTTCCCGACGTTTATGGTGGGCGACGGCATCGTGTCCTGGATGCAGATGTTACGCCTCAACCGCGTTAACGAAGACATCAAAGACCACGGCGCCGAGATGTTTCCGAGCGAGCTAAGACCTCTTCTAGAGTACATGCCGCTAGGCAGTGTCTACACCTTTCTCAAGGAGTTTGATCAACGTCAGAAGCTGGAGGAACATGGCCCCCCGGTTTTCCGAAATTATACCCCGGCGAGTTCGATAAGGAGCTCAGCATCAATGACGGCTTTGAAGCCCAAGCAAAGATGAGGAACAGGCGTTTTTTTTTGTGCTTCTGCTGCGACAGCTTAATCATCATTATTACTATGGGCAGGATACCAGACTGGTTGGTTATGTCTTTATGTGGACTTTGTAAACAATACGCTGGTTCGACGGATATTCCAGGAGAGCAACTGCATGTATACTATACCCCTTTGTCAGATGTACCAGCATTTTGAACTGAATCGCAAGGCTCTGAGAGCAGCCCGCCCGCCTCGGAGATGTAGTTCCCTGCTTGAAACCACTCGCAGCCTCAAAGGAAAGTCCTGGCCCGTTGTCAACAAGCACAGATATCTTACACATGGATCAAGCTGCAATGCGGATTCAGCTCATGCACGGTTGAGACACAACATCCTCTTCTAGCCACGCCAGACAAAGACCAAAGTCAAGTAATGCCAAGCGGGGAACAGGAATGCAAGCCCAGGTTTCAGCCAGCAGGACGCACGCCTGACGGTTGTAGCCCTCGGTCTACTGGTTGGTAGATGCGTCAAGCCTGGCTTGTTCTAGACTTCAACAGGCGCCTGTTTGCGTTTCCGCCAAAAGTTTGCATCTGCCGATATCCGATATTGAGTTAGGGCTTAAAATTCCCATAGGTATCCATTAAAAAAGCAATACCTAATTACCTAGGATAAATAATAAGTAAATAATATTACCTATAGGTACTTATTAGGTATTTAATAATACCTAAAATACTTATAAGTATATTATAAATAA
>JABFAK010000103.1:0-26983 GCA_013266265.1 Fusarium sp. NRRL 66182 | reverse complement strand
GGATACGGGGGTGATGATAGTGGTTGACGAGGGGGGGTGGCTATCTGGTGGAGCTCTGCTCTGGACGGATGGAGGTTAACGACATCTTTCTGTGGCTGTTTACGTCCAAGAAGTTCCCTAGAAGCAGCAGGGGGAAGCTCCCTTGGTGGGGCTGGTCCCTTGCTCAGGTTTGTTGAAGATAAAGATCACTTCCTTTTTGCTACATACATACGACTGACAGAAACATCAACTTGACAGTTCTAGCATCCTTTTCCTCAACCAAGCAATTACTGGACAAAGAAATAAAAAGGTCGTTGGAATATTCATCATTCTCCAGTTCCTGCGTCTGATTAGCTTGTATCGAGGTATTCGGCTGCGACAGGTCCCAAGAATGTCGCGGGAAAAGGCCCGGCGTCTCAAGGGTTGGCCATGTTTGGTAGCCAGGGTCGGTGGGGCCGAAACCCAAGGTCAACTGCCACTCATGGCGACCGTTCCTCAGCCAAAACTCCGGACCTGGTTATCACATGTACATTGTGAGTACCTCTGCATGACTCTCGCCACAGACTGGTCCACGAGACCGTACTGTAGGATAGCGACACTGGACGTCCATCACTGGAAGCTAGAGCTGGAGCCATTGGCTACTCTGGCTGCTAAACCTGAGCAGGAACTTCAAATGTTGATGTGGCGTTTGGAGTTCGGCGGTACGCAGGCATGGACGTTGATAGTGTCAGCGTCAAAGTTGTCACCACCAGCCAGATGTTCATAGATCGTTCTGGTGTAAGGGGCACGGCGGTCAGAAAGCCACCGGGGAACAGCTTTCTACTTCTTTCGGAACTGACAAGTGATGAAGGGTTGCAAAAGTCACAGCCTTCAAGAAACTCTGGCAGCTCAACGATACAGAATTGGACACCTGCAAGCCCTGTCACCATGCTCCCGGGTCTTGTGAGACGGTGACATCACCGGCCAGGGGAGGAGGTATCGCCCTAGAATACGGAACCAGTGGGCGTGCGCAGAGCCAGTTATTGAAGGGTCTTCCACCTCGCTTCCATTGTTCGACTCATTCCCTTCACGTCTACTAGGAAGGCGGTGAGCAACAGGCCGAAACGCCCAAGCTTTATCAACAACATGCCCAGCACGTATCTGTCTCAGGACGTTGATTTCTCTTGGATTCAACGAGGGAACGTGCTACAGGACTAGCCGAAGGCGCACCAACAGGCTTTAAAGACGCCCAAACGAAGCGAGTCAACGTCGAGACTTGAGACGATATCCCAACCAACCAGCGCCATGGAACCGAGGTCGATAAGTCCGGCTTTATTTTTCAAACCCTGTGAAGGCGGTGACCCCGCGCCGTAATAACGACCCGACCAACCACCACAAATCATGCCCCAGCGGCAATCGATACCGGGATCTTTAAAGAGTCAGCTCCAGTTATCGTGATGTAAAGAGAAGCTTTCTTGGTTTAGAATCTAGAGGCTGGCAGAAGTTTTGGTCGCAGAAACAAGCAGGATGTTGGTAATGGGCTGTCCGAAGCAAGGTCTGCCATCCATAGAATTGACAGGTGCGAAAGCTCAAGCTCAAGCTCTTTGGGCCCTTGGTGCGAGGGGTGAACATATCCAGGGCGGATTTGGGTCTGTGGGGGCCGCTATGTTTATAGACAGGCAAAGACTACCTATGCTGCAATCGCATTTCATCTTCAGAGCATAGCTTTCCACGGATTTGTGCCTAAGCAGAACCCGAAACTTGAGGATATAGTCAGTCTACCAACGACATTGATAATCATGGTCTACAGCTTGGTATGCGGGACTTTAGCGAAACGACTCATGCTGAGAGAGCTTGACAAGTAGCTAGAGCGGCCAAGGTCGTATTTCATGGGCGGAGTTGAGCTTGGGTCAACCCAGAGCTGATCCCATGACCACCAAAAAAACCCAAAAATCATGGGCATGCATTCAAGCGGTTCCAGAGAGAACTCACAATCCTAGACTGAATTCTCCACTCTGAGGCTTTATTGGATCGTTACATACATATAATTACCGCGATAGCCACAGTCTGTTCCTGTTCCCGGAGCTCTAGTTAGCTTGGCTTATTTATGGAAGTTCCTGGCGGGTAAATTATCCAAACGTTATGATCCACGAACATCGATATACTTGAAATTACTACGCTGACAAGCTTTCGATATCAACAAAGCTGCGACTGCAAAACGCACAGTCAACGACAGTGCAATTGTCAAGCTATGGTTTTGCTCAACCGCATCACGCAACCGGACGCGCATTATCATGAGTATGGGCCTCGTGACATGCTGTATGTCACTCCACAGGGTCGCGATCCAAGGCCAAGCGCCTGTTTAACGTTAGGAATGCGGGTTCGTGTTTTTGTGCATCATTCTTACTCGCAGCATCCGATACTCGACGTCCTTCGAAACCCTCATCGCTTGCAACGGCTGGTATACATGGCTTTACGACGTCTGTCAATCTCTTAACCTGTACAAACTCGGTTCAAAACCACGACTCTAGCGCGCAGGGACAACATTGTTGATTCTTCATTCAGAACGTCACTCGGAACCGTATCATCTGGATACACTGTCTGGAGCATCGATGTGTATACACTTTTGTCAATGTTGAGAAAGCCCTTTGAGGCGACCAAAAGACCTTGTGCGGTTTAGCGACAACTTCCGGTTGAGATTTACGGCATCTCTAGCCATTCAGAGGGTTCCTGCGCTCATGGTCTGACCTCCCCCAGAGTTTGTAAGAGGTAGCTACAGCCTCAAACTCTTCAACTTGTTGCTCGGCATATTGTTCCAAACCAAAGGCACAACAGGAAACCTTGGCACCGTTTGGGGCCAAAAGAAACATAGTTCATGTCTGATGCAAATGTAAGTTTCGGTCTCTAAGCCAGGATCCGGAGACTCGACCTAGGGTATCTTTCGCTCATACTATCCTCTCGTATCACCTCGACCGCCCCAAGATGTATGTGCCGTAAACACCGCCATATCATGTATACGTGCATGCTTCATCCTTAAAACCTTCCCCCAAGATACAAAACAAATGCGCATGGCAACTCAAAAGATTTGAATATTTAGCCCATGTGCTCGCTTTCGATAGATGTAATTTCAATACTTCCACCCTGCTGCCGTTTACTTGAGTTGCTTGAGGATCTCTGTCAAGAAGTCCTCAAAGCTCAAGGTGATGTAACCGTCGCGGTCGTCGTCGTACTTCTTAAACACGTCTGTCATGCGCTTTAGGGAGATGCAGCTCTGGACAAAGAGGTCAAAACTCATGACTCCCTCGTTCCGCTTGTCATAGGTCTTGAAGATCAGCTCCACAAACTGAGGGCTAAGTCGGTATCGGAAAGCGACGAGGGCATTGTTGAATTCGGAAAGAGAGATGTTACCGCTGCGGTCAGCGTCGAATCGGTCGAATAGAGTCCTCCACGAGGCCAGGAAAGACCACAGACCGCAAAACTCTTCGAAACCAATGGTGCCACTTCGATCAGAGTCGAACATTCGAATCATCATGCGAACGGTATGGGGGTCGAAAGAGGTCCAGTCGCCGTTGACAAGCGCGGCAGATAGTTCTCTCTCAGAAAGATGACCAGTGCCTGATAAAGTGGTTGTCAGCAAACCGCTATGAAGGCCGCAAACACCATGGTATTTGCGAAAAGTCTGTTGGCGGAGGAGACTCACCATCCTTGTCTACAGCGCGGAAAAGAGGCAGAAGGGAGGGATCGGAGCCATTGCCGTCGATGCCAGGTGAGGGAGGAGGTCGCGAGTTGGCAGCAGGGCGGTTGTGAGGCTGGGGCCTCGCACCGCCAGGGTTCGGAGGCGGCGACATGTGGCCGTAGGCAGATTGACCTACCGAGTGGGCGCGCGCGTCTCGATGGGTAGGTAGAGGTTTGTCATATCGAGGCTGTTGATGGTGATACTGCTGTTGAGGAGCATATTGCTGTTGGGGAGGAGGCTGCTGCTGCTGCTGCTGCGGGGCGGGAGTCCTAGACTGTCCAGGTTTCTAGAGCGCAAGGTCAGTATGATGGTGCTTGTTGGTTATCTCGTGCAGTAAAACTGATTTTTGACATACGGGCTCGGGTTCTGCGAATCTGTGAAAGGTGCGCGGTTAGCCTTGTGTTGCATCGTCGCGTAGATATGTCACTCCTGAAGCATCTAAGAAGAGTCGCAATAGAACAGACGCGGGGAAGAGGGGCATGCTGATTGAACGACTTACCTGGGGAGGGCATCCTCGTCGTAGGGACGGTTGTAGGCCATATTGATTATAGAAGTTTGGGTATCCTTTTTTTTTCTTTGAGCAATGGAAGCTTTCGAGACAGAGAAGAAGTAAAAAGGACGTTGCGAATGAAGGGGTTTTGAAGATTGGGCTGAAGCGGAGCGCGGCTGAGAAAGAAGATTGGAGCGTCGGAGCCAAGACCCCAGGTCCAGGGGGACGGGAATTTGAGCGCGGGGCAGTGTAGTTTGGTTGGTGGAGCGAGATGAGAGGGAGGTATAGCAAAACCGTGGCTGAGTTGATGATAGTGGGAATATTCGTGTGTAAGACTCGGAGTTTTGTTTAGTGAAGAGGAAAAGGAAGAGGAAGAAAAGAGAGAAGAGATAACTCAGGATGGTAAGTAATATTGGACAGGGATAATGAGAAAGAAGAAGAAGAAGAAGAAGAAGAAGAAGAATGATAATAACAAAGATGAAAGAGTTATCTCATGAGTCTCATGTCAGGTTCAAGTTGGGTTCGTGCCTAGCCAGGTATGATCTATGGCCTTAAAAGGCAGGGAATATTCCTAGGACTAGGATCAGAAGCCTGACTTGCTCCATGCTCCTTACTGCGCCAAGATGTCCCCTTAATAGCAGCTGTGGGTTTACTATTGTGTGTATAGAAGCCAGAGTCTATCTACCTTATACGTTGTAGTAGTGCTGTAAAGTGACTGTATACCTATTTATCATAGATAGGTAGTTAGTTTAATCGCATAGTGGATTTGGGTGCTGAAAGGACAGAAGTCGCTAGGACAAAAACATTGGAAAGCGTCCACTAAATGAGGGAAACCCCTTATATGCAAGGAACTTGGTACTAAAGCTATCATATTAACTTGCTATCTTATTGGGGATTTAGATACCTGGTGAACTAAGTTAGCACTCTATGTACACACGTGCATATGTATTTTTTTACCAGTCCCTCAGGCCCGGGACAGGACCCTGAAGTTATTCCCCGTCCGTATGATGGATGGGGCAGGGGTTTTTAGTGACGTCGATTGAGCTACTCAAGGAATGACCTCAGCCACTAACGGCCATTGATCATTGCATCTCGAATAGTTAGAGGGTGCACCCTTTCGGCTAAGAACAGAAACGTCTATTTCTGTTCTATCATCTTCTTCCCGACCCGCCTTTGCTTGCTTTCTTGTTGGTATCTTTTGATACTTGGCTCTTACTGGCTGGAATTTCAATCACCTCATCGTGGGACAAGAGCCTTTGGTCTATCCATTCTGGTCTTGAGTCACAACTGCTAGACTGATTGATTAGACTCTCAAAAGTTCAAAAGAATTCCATCTAATCGAATCATCTTTTCCGTATAGTTGTTCGATTTATCCACAATCTCTAGTCTGAGTAAGTCACTGCTTGACTCACCACAACGAAAAACGGCATTACTAATATCACATATATGCACAGCTTCACCACAATGACTGTCCAAGGCTCATCACAAACTTCCGAATTCTGGTTATACGGATACGGGTATGTCTCATTCTGTCTGATCCAGAAACCCCATCCCTAGACACTAACGTCTTATTGTGATGTATAGGAGCTTGATATGGAAGCCTCCACCGCATTTTGGTAACTCACTACACCCCTTCTTCTGTACCACAAGACCATTTCGCTGACACATTCGCTTTCACCTTTCAGATCGGAGGATCCCTGGATGGGTCGACGGTTATGTCCGTCGTTTCTGGCAGGTCTGCACCCCATTAAAAAGCTATTCTAACCACGAACTCAGCTAACATGCCGCAGGCCAGGTACACCGCCAAAGATCCGAGTATATGAAATCAACTACTAACCTTCCAATTCAGCGAGGACCACCGAGGCACCCCGGAAGCCCCCGGCCGCGTCGTCACCCTCATTGAGAGATCCTACTGGGAACAGCTGACTGACCATCACGACACCGCACCAGAGCGCGTCTGGGGTGTCGCCTACCGCATCATCCCCGAAAAGGTCGCCGAGGTCAAGGAGTACCTCGACATTCGCGAGATCAACGGCTATACCATCCATTACGCCCCCTTCCAGCCTGCTGATGGCTCATCTACTATTCGCACTCTGGTCTACATCGGCACCCCAGACAACGAGCAATTCGTCGGACCCCAAGACCCTCAGAAGCTCGCCGAGCACATCTTCCGCAGCCAGGGACCCAGTGGCCTAAACAAGGACTACCTCCTGGGCCTCGACACGGCTCTTTGTGAGCTTGCGCCAGATAGTGGCGACGAGCATATTCATGATCTTGCTCGTCGTGTTAGGGAACTGGAGAGCAATTGCAAGGATCAGAGCAAAGTTCTTAATCCAACACCATCCGCTCATATGCGAAAGCATAGTACTGAAGAGGCAGAGGAGATCGAGGCGCATCATCATCATCATCATCACAATCGACAGGGCTCTTGAATGCAATTACCGTGGAGAGAGCGTGTAGACAGACGTAGTCAGTGCAGGGTCGTGCCAATAATCAGGTTCATAGACATACACAAGTCAAATAACGTATCTAACTTGAACCATCTTCACATTTTGCCATTCACCGTGACAATCATTGAGATCGTCTTTCCAAGGGAACGATCCAGTCAGCTTCGCAACTGTAACTAACAGTCACACATCAGTGTCAGTCACAAGCTTCACATTCAAAGGAAGTAGATAATCAACGAAAGAAAACGGTCGCGCGTGGCGCCATTTCACATTTTCCTGCCTACCTCAGTGAGATATCCTCCATTGTCTTTTCGCACAATGTTCATTCGTAAAACGGCCGTGTCAAGATGGCAACCCAACCCAAAATGCCATGTCCTTAAACCATGCTCAACCGAAGTACCCGGGTATAACTCTGCGTTTCAACATGCTCGCCAATGCCTCATCATCCAGTCATACAAAGGATTCGCAAGCCCAGGTGCCGAAAGTCGTCGAAATCATTGACCCTCGAGATTCTCGAGATTCTGTTCTTCAGGGCCCCTCCCGACATTTGGGCCGCAATGCTGCGCCCATGTCCGGCTTTCAGTCGATTAGTAGCCTCTTCCACCCTGGGGGGGCTGAGGAGGAAGCTGTTGCTGAGATGGATCGGGGTATCCAAACTGCTGCTGGGGCGGCACAAATCCTGCATAGATATCAGCATCACCTCAACCAACACATACCATTCATTCTCATCATACCTTGAGGAGGCGCGCCGTAACCCTGCTGAGGGGGAGGGTAGCCCCGGCCATATGGCATGGGGGCGTACATGTTCGGGGCGGGAACTTGGTAGCCAGGTCCAGGAGGACCCATTCCGTACGGCACAGGGCCTCCGAAACCTCGTCCGTAGCCAGGGCCTCCTCTGCCAAATCCACCTCGGGGACCATTGTCGGATGCCTTATCAACTCGAATGGTTCGTCCGTCAAATCTGTTCCTAGTCAGTACCTGCGTGGTAGAATGTTACAGTGAATCTGCCATGTGATAAGGAACTAAAGTGTTTCGTACTCGACATTGTTCATGGTTGCAATAGCTTTCTGGGCGTCGCCCTCCTGGGTGTATCGCACAAACCCAAAGCCGCGGCTGCGGCCAGTATCGCGGTCCTTGACCACCACCTTTCCATATCCATCGTTAGAAACCGGTTCAAGATCAAGCGGGCACTCGCACCAGAGCCACAAATATGCAGAACTGAAAGCGCCTTGCCTAAAGGAAAGAAAGGAACAGAGTCACCTACAGCTTCTTCAACCGGCCCAAACTCCTCAAACTTCTGACGGAGAGTGGCCTCCTCGGTATGCCATGCTAGGCCGCTGGGTTTGAATAAGCAAATATGATGGCCATATGAACGACATTACGAACCCAATGAAAAGCTTCGACATGTTGAATCCGGGGGTCTGACACTGGTCGGGTATTAGCTTCACTCGGCTCTGGTTAAACCTTGGGCATTCGCCTCTTGGCCCCCGTAAAGATGCAAGATGGAGAACAGAGCTCCGAGACTTGAGTCCGTCCAAAAGAACCAACCCGTCAAGCATGCACTCGTTTCTCGATACCACAGCATTCCTGCGTTCAGGGTGCCGCGCGTCGTTTCATAGAGGTGCACGCTTACAGGCACAGATGGTGTAGAGCGGAAAGGATAGGTCGGGCACTGTGGGAGAAAGAAAAGAACGCACCTTTGTCTCTTCAAGTATCGGTATTGAAGAATCGGTAGAACGCGCGCACTTGATCTTGTTCTGAAAAGACTGAACCTTTTGCGCTAATTATCAAGATGACCAGTGGTGAAGGTGAACAGAGTTGAAGTGCAGGGAGAAAGACGAGGGTGGAGCTCCAACACGGTAAGAAGTTATGGAGGCAGCGCAGCGCAACTAAGGAAAGCAAGGTAGCTTTAGCTTAGCTTATATTCACTAAGGTCGACGGCGTAGACCAAGGATGGGATGGTTGAGAGGGGTCCTAGAGCATCAAATGAAATGAAGTGAAATGCGGGCGGAGCGTGACTGTCGAGGATATGTATGCACCCTGCAGCACGGCGAGGCACGGCAAAGCACGTTGTTTCTGTAAATGATGATGCTGGGCCAGGGGTAACTTTTCGTTTGCCGGTGTTTGGTGGCGGTCTTGGGTCGGTTGATGCCATATCCTGGTTCCGCTTCATCTTTGACCATGATCCCGTCTCGCGTCGATCCCAGCTCTGGTGGGCTCACCCGTCGAGGCAGTGCTGAAGAACCGCAACCGCAACGCACCGCACCGCACGGCCACCGCGACAGGTCGGCCGGGGTGTCAACTAAGGACGTTTCGGAGTCGAGTTTGGCAGGGGGAGCTCTCCAAACAAGCTTTAGGCAGTAGAAGCAAACACAGGGGCATCATCCCCGTGGCCGTGAGGGTTTGGTTTGGTGCCATCCCAGCATCCATACATCGTTCAAGCTCATGCAAACCTGTGATGACGACGGGGCCTCCACATCCTGGCCGTGACTCTCCCCACATCCATCCATCAAAAGCCAAGCACCGCTGCTAGGCTCGAACCGTTCTGTGCCCCTAGGTCAAGCATAACTGTTCGACGATCTTACCCCTTCTTATCATACTGTCACTCTTCGATTCGCCGCTCGCATAGCCCCCTTCAACCCACCTGTGCCACTATCCTGGTTCAGCTTCCTGGCCTTTTGGTTACCTCAATACCTAGGTACTCCGTACAGAAGCTTATCAGGCTTGCATTTGCATGTTGACTCAAGACTTGATACCCAAGATGTGGTCAATCATGGTTGACTTCGCACCCAACAGGCCGCAAAACGCATCAAGCATGTATATGCCGTTGTAGTATTGCTTCCTTCAATTATACCTTATGCAACAATTGGGCATGCTGCAAGGCGTTATTCAAGCCCCGCTTCAACAGAGACGTCTATTTCAGACACGTGCCGCCCTCTTCCTCTTTCTGGTGGACCACTGACTCAGGGGTCGGGCGAGGCGACAACGGTGCCTGACATAACATTTCCGCTCAATCTTTTGAACAGCGAGAAAGCGGCCTGTAGTTAATATTATCTATGCACATGAATGATCTAGGAATTAGCCCGCAACATAGGCCTCACACACGTCTTGTCGGTTTCTATGTATAGTTGCTTGGTCAAATCTTCAGGGTCGAGGATGTGTAACATGAGGTTCTAAGTCGTACTGTGAAACGTGCACCGTATCAGAGCCCTTTTCACCTCGTAACGAACCTATGATGGACAATCTCGAGCTAGTCTCTGTCATGCCTCATTAATAAAGATGGCTGTGGAAGAAAGATGTGCTCACATCACCGCCTATCTCGAATTGTACAGCAACAGCGTGCATGACAAGAGACAAACGGACATGTCTAGAAACCAAACTGCAGAAGTCAACCATGGCAGCGGTTGCGTTGACAGCTGTGCAGTAGCGTGGTGAAACGCTAGATTAAGCGTTGATGCGATGCTACCTTGGCAGCGGCTTAGTTGATTGATACGCTCAGCGCCAAGACAAGTACCCGTGTTGATTAATATCAGGGACCACCTGTGAAAGTTGACATGTAACCCGAATAATGCGATTCATCTCCAATATGGACGTCTTCCCATGGTAATCATTCGTGCGCGCAGGTTCCCTGAAATAGGTGGACGAGATCGGCGTGGTCGAGAGTCAATAATATCTCAGCCAGGGGTCTCGGCGCCTGAACAGAAGAAAAGAGCGCTTCTTTGTGGCAAGTGAGAAATTCTCATTTGTCATATTAACAAAGACGAGAGATCGCAAAAAAGGGCAAAGTATAGGTCTGTAGAAACTATCGTAGTCTGGTCAGGAATGCATACAGAGAAGGGCAGAAGAGAGGAGCTGCACCTTCCGTGATTTACATCCATCCATAGGCATATGAAGTTCTATAGCGCCTACCTTCTACGTTTAATTCATTCACGGCAAGAGCAGACTCCTGTCCCTAAAACATGGTACTTGCTTTCCTCGTGAGTAGATAGGTACCTTACCTACCTAGGTATCTACTACCTAGGTAGGTATCTTGGACATCCTGTTTGACCCATCTATCGCCTGTCATCTCGTTTCTGCATATGCACTTGGTCAATATACGAAAAGCCTTTGGGTTGTTGTACCATCGAAGTTGGCCTGGATGATATCGCATCGTAAGCGCCGTCATTCGAGCGATCGCCACGAGCCTCGCCGGAAGGCTACGGGTAATTCACAGAACTATCAAGATGCCAACCACGATGATTTTGGCTTCATTCAGTCTTGGTTGAATCAGATACCGCCCCATGACGGTGCCAGCGATTTTGTAGAAGGTTTCGCCCATGATAGAGACGACAGGCCTATATCATCCTGGCATCCTTACAACCTTCCTGTTGGGTCAATTGCTTTTAGCCATGTTCGGGCTGGCCATCGAAGAATCCGACCCCTCGATGAAGATCACCCTGCTATATTGAGTCCTGGGCCATTTCAGAGCGACCAATACCCAGCGTTGCAACACGAGCTTTCCCTGGACACCGGATCTGAAAAGGAAAACGGAAAAAAGTCTCGTTCGCACGCATATATGGACTCTCCTGATGGAACGTCTAATAGACTCGCGTTTGAGAGACGGCCAAGATGAAAGACAAGGCCGGACCACTACACTTCTAAAAAGCACATGGGAGGAACAAAATCTTCCTCAAAGAAGGAAACAGAAGTAGTTAAACGAAAGACTCATGCAAAAAAGCAGCAGCTACGATCTAGTCGAGATGTTATGAGCAATTTCGCGTCTGGCGCCATCCCAAACACCAGAGTAACAGTGAGTCTAAGAAATAAAGAGGGCAGTCACTTAACGGCCAAAGAAACAGCTCTAACGCATAATTTTCTAGATGAAACCAAATCTCACCACTGGGCTCTTTCTCAACAGCCGATCATCTACCCCAGGGCAAGGTATGTTGCCTTGATATCTACGCTGGTCTCTTTCTTATCATAATGCAGTTACCGACCTCACTTTCAACGACATGAGATTTATGGAGACAACAAGCGAGTTGAAAGAAGATGAAGAGGTGTCCCCATCCAGCGCGGGTGAAGAATCCAATCATGGTAAAGACAACGCTATATGTGATCTCGAACAAGCTTTCGAGCGACGTACGGACCTCTCCATGATTGCGGCCCATTCTACTAAAGTCGTGAAGGGCGGAGAGAAAAAGAAACAAAAACCTTTGACAAAATCCTCAAACTTAAGACTACAGAATTGTTCTACTGAAAAGAGTCGCAAAAGTCAGGACAACAGGGAACCGTCAGACCAAGCCTCTCGGAGCCGTGATTCAGAATCCCCTGGGGTTATGCTGAAGAAACTTATCAAGACAGGTATTTTTGACGGTAGAGGTATCCTGGCGAGAATTGCAGATAAGAAAGAGCAGTCAGATGGTGTTGGAGAAGTCACTGATACAGCCTCTAAGCCACAGGCAAACAAGCACCAGGGGTACAAGGATAACATGGTTGGCCCAAGAAGAAGCTCACCAACAGGATCAATCACACAACCTCCTTCAGATGTTTCAAAAAACAACTCCCGAGATAACACAGACGATCTGATAGTTGCAGGAAAGACCTCACAGCTGGAACAGCAAGCTGGATCGCCCGTACGCACTCGTGGCTCCAAAGAAGGAGACCTCAAACTAAAGTCAAAAACATCTCAATCTATGAATTTGACGAAAGCATCGATTGGAAACGAAGTGCATGAAGGTTCTAAGGACCAAAAACATATGGGCAATGATAGGGAAGTGGCCTCTGCTGCCATATCCAAGACATCAGAAGGGGGGCATCATTATGTCCAGTCTCTTGGCCATGAATACCCTCTAGAAACTATTCGCCCAGGACCCGGAGGAAATCCTCCACCTACCCATTCATTAACGTGCCTAGGCTCTACGCAACACTTTGAAAACCAACCCGCGAAATACTTGTTACAGGATGGGTGGCAACTCCACAATGAGGCCATGCCTCCGTTAGAATTGTTTGGTTATCGACATACACATCAGCAGGTTGGAGATGGAGGCCTGTCTATGCCTTTTCCAGTAATCTTCACAGATCCATATCCAGAAAGGCAGTTTATTCATGATGAATGGCACCGTGAAAATGCACAACTTACGACATCATGCCATGACCGCTACGATGAAAGCATGAAGGAATTCATTGAAAGGATCGAAAGGGAGGCAATGTCGGCGTGGGATGAACAGTACCATTTTCTTGACGACCCGTATCCTGATATCGCACAAGACTTTTACAGTCATAATGATCACATACTGCAAGGAAATCCCGATATGTTTGACAGCAGCGGATCGGAGTGTCGTCAAGCAACGAAGCTTGGCATTGGCCAAAGGCCAGCAACTCAAGAATTCCAGCACTCACTTCGACATTGGAGCAATTCGGACAGTCGGCAAGAGCATTGCTTGGCAGGTGGCAACGATAGAGAGCCCGATGCATCAGAGGTCAACATGCTTGCTTTCTGGAGGCCTAATCACTTTTAGGGTAAGGTATATACGTTTTGCCCTTGTAGAGAAGGCTTATATATATGTATATCAGGTTAGCCATTATCAGCCATGATTATTCTGGTTCCTGATCCTTCCATTTATCTCTCAGGCTCTGCACATCGAGACCGCACCGTTCTGCCTTTGTGATGACAGCATTAGCTTTACCAACGACAGGAGCATCAATCATTTTGCCATCAAGGGTCCAGGCGCCACGTCCCGAGGCCGAAGCCTTCTCGTCAGCTATGGAGATTCTTGTGGCCCATTCGACTTCGTACTGATCTGGAGCAAACATACGCTGAACGACTTGGACTTGACTGGGGTGGATACACTGTTTTCCATTAAAGCCCATGGATTTTCCTCCAGCGCATTCCTCCTCTAGAGTCTCGAGTCCCTTTTCTCCCTTGTAGGAGGTACAGACAAGATCGATGGCACTTGGTAACCCGGCAGCCCTAGCAGCGGTGACGATGGCAGACCTTGCGTAGAGGAATTCGGTTAAAGATGGCGTCCTTGTCAGAGATAGATCTAGGGCAAAGTCCTCGGCAGCGAAGATGAAACCACTCAGATAAGGAGATGCCTTGCAGATCTGGTGGAGATCCATAACGGCGCGAGCCGATTCTATGAGCGCAATTATCTTGATTGGATTCTTTGCGTCGGCTGCATGACGCTCTGGGGCGACATGTCGGAGAACATCAGTAACAAATGTCAAGTCAGCGGCCGTGTTGACCTTGGGAACCACGACAGCATCGACATGACGCAGAGATGCAAGGGCAGTCAAATCCGAGAGGGAATAATGAGTGGAAACAGCATTGACGCGAACAGCAAGCTCGGAAATTCCAGAGGGGCGGGCGTCGAGGTTGGAGATGTGCTCGCGTAGTTGGTTGCGAGCTGTGTCTTTGAGAGAGGGCGTGACTGAGTCTTCCAGGTCGTATGTGACGTTATCTGAGCTGAGGCCGAGGGATTTCGTAAGCATCTTTTGCGATGAGCCCGGGACTGAGGAGGAGTTAATTCCATCATGAGAATGTGGTGGTTGGTTTCATGTTACCGTAGAGCAATGAGCGCCGGATGATGGATGGAGATCGCGCAGCCATTTTGACGGTATCTGGAGATTCTTTTACAAAGCCAGACTTGCGAGCACCCTGAGAACAAGTGAGATAGTTTAACAGGTGTGCTATCTATCTTCAGACTCACAAGGTCGAGGTGAATTCTCACGTCGGGGACTTATACGCCGAGACTTGGGACCCGCTCACGGAAGCTCCTCCTCCTCATGACGTCCATCGGCCGGTACCTCGATGCACTCAAGGGAGCCTTTTATTCTGCCACCTTCTACCGCCTACCAAAATCAGCCCCACGTATCGTATCCCTTTAACAGGGACCAACCAAAGCGAACCGTTGCGCGGCTCCAGGGGAGGCCAGCTTACATTGATATAGGTAGATAGTAGCTTCAAAGCTTCAACACCCCGTTTCAACATACTACGAAAAACACGCTTCGGGACTGTCGCTCTTTTCCCACCGCGCCAACAAACACAGGCACTTTGAATGAACCTCGATACACATCAGTGATCTGTCTAACTCGAATATATCGCCCATCATGGATGCCACGCAAACACAACCGCAGCCCGCGCCGGGAACACTCAGCTGGCGCCTCAGCGCGCATCCCATTACACTCCTCACTTTCCTCGGTTTCCGGATATGTGAGCTCTGCACTATCCTTTTATGCTCCTAAGCAGAGCGCAATTGCTAACTTTTCGCAGCAAGCGTCCTCGTCTACTTTCTCGGTCTGTGGTTGATACAGAGCATGTCCGTAAACCCAGCACCTCAAAATACCATCCAGCCCAAAACTAACCACTATACAGGATCATGATCTTCATCATCACCATCCTCCTCCTCGCCGCAGATTTCTACTACATCAAAAACATTGCCGGTCGTCGCCTCGTCGGCCTCCGTTGGTGGAACGAGGTCGATCCCCAGACGGGCGACTCGCAGTGGGTGTTTGAGAGCAGTGAGCCAGGAACAAAGACCATCAACCCCACGGATAGCCGTTTCTTCTGGCTCGCTCTTTATCTCCAGCCTATGCTGTGGGTTCTCATGGCTATTCTCGCTCTTGTGCGCCTGCAGTTCCTATGGCTGCCTCTCGTCAGTACGTAAAATCTTGTATCCTATCGGTGGTCACTCTTGTCTAACAGACTGTGCCAGTTATTGCCCTCGTCCTCACCATCATGAACACCCTGGCCTTTTCTCGATGCGATAAGTTCAGCAACGCCTCCAGCATCGCCGGAAGCGCTTTCGGCACGGGTAACCTCGCCGGTAGTATCGCGAGCAACATGGTTAGCAACTGGTTCTCCCGCAGCTAATCGGCAGTACCTCGAAAAGATAAAATATCAAGTTGGGGGTATCTCGGTATCATGTTGCAAGTTGGTGGATGAAAAGGGAGCATGTGCCATGTGCAAGTTTGTTTTGATACTTTTCCGGGGCGGACTTTGAGGTTGTTCTGGTCGCTCAAGTTGTAGATTAAAAAGAAAAGTGTCATCATCATCGGTCGCGGGTTTTGGGGAAAGATTTGTAGTTTTAAGGCGCCTCATGTCAAGAAATGTACGACTATCAACTTCAACTGCTAACTGATTGGGCATCGAGCAGCCATCTTTTGAACGGGACATTTCAACCAGAAGCGTTTTTATTGTCCGAGTAGCTCTGCACCAATTGAAATGAGATAAAGTATTGCCACAATAGCCATGGTTCAAAACCGCTACAGCAAGTGTACATCTCCAGATATCGTAGATTTTCGGAGTCCTTTGTCAATCCCGCATGAATGAAACAGTGGTATTTCTCAAGCATGAAACCAATCAACCATGCGCCAGCTACTCTATCATATGGGTGAGGAATACACGGCACCGCTACGATGAACAAACCAAGCAGGCTACGTGAGTGGTCCATCCAAGAAACTACCGTGAGAGAACAAGACAAGACATAACCCAAAACTCCAAGCCTCATAACACCCCAGGAGATAATGTCTCTTGGCTTCTCTGGTCGGCGGATGGTTTTTACCCATGCGAGGCGACACTATCGTCTCGCCGCACGCTCAATTTCGTCGTCCAGCTGCCGTTCCTCTTCTTCCAGTCTTCGAATCTCTTCGGGAGTCATACCATCTTCGACCAAGTGGGCCACATTAGACGGCATGCCCTGAGGCGTCTGAACACCGCTGTTACCTCCACGACCGTGAGAACCAATGGATGAACGGGGTATGCCGCCTGGCGGAGGGGTCGGGGGGAGACCACGGCCATGGTCGCGGTCGATGTTATCGAGTGCAACAGGCTGCATATGGTTCTCATCTGAGTAGGGCGAGTTGGGTGAATCTGTGGCACGGCCATGGGTTTCCTTGTCCACGGCGTAGGTCTGTTGTGCGGTATAGTCATCACTAATTTGCTTGTTGCGACGGCGTCGACGAAGAAGAAACCATACCAATGCGCCGATGATAAGAAGACCACCAATGGCAGCACCCACAGCAATGCCGGCAGTTGCACCCGTCGAGAGCTTTCCGCTGCCGCCGGAACTAGCTTCAGAATCTGGAGATGCGGTTTCCTCAGAATCTGAAGTTGATGATGTTCCAGATGCCAAGCCCTCCAGGGGCCCCTCGCTCTCCTGCTCCCGAGCAAGTTGTTCTTCGAGCCCTTTGACAGCGTCGGTGTCGTTAGTGACAGTGAAGAGTTCTGTTTTTGTGTAGCCCTCCACGTCCAACTCCCAGGCGATCTCCACAAACATGCTCTTTCCATAATAATCTACGTTATTAAGCATCAGGTTGAGCCATACATCAAGGCGTTCCTCGGTATTTGTCACTGGAAAAGAGAATAAATCAGCAAGCGACAGGGACAGAAGAGGCATATCTTGAACAGTCGACCGGGACATACCATTGATAAATTGTTCACCAAAGCCCGAGACTTTGCCATCGTCGAATGTAGCAGAGCCAAGTCTGTCAGGGCTGTCATTGTCGGTTCGAACATTCCATGTCACATTAGTGAGGGTGACTTCGTCATTAAATGTAAAGCCGAAATCCTCGGGTTGGTCAGGATTTTGCAGAAAGACATGTCCGTTTTTGAAATTTTCTTGCCTGGAATGAATAACTTCAGTCTGGTTGGATTCGGGCGTCTTTTCGTTGCTGTCGCTGTCGCTGTCGCTGTCGCTTCTGTCACCGCTGGTGCCAACTCCACCTTGGTCATTCTCATCAGCAATATCTCCGCTTCCGCCTCCTCCACTGGTACCTTCAGTGTCTTCTGTAGGGCTGGGGTCATTTGCGGTTCCCACGGCGTGTGCCTGGTCTCTCAAGGATTCGCCCTCGTTCTTCCGGTCGAGTTCGCGGGCTATTTGGTCCATTCTTTTAATACAGTTGTGAGTCGAGCCGTGGTGGCAAATCCTGGGTTCTCAAAGCGTATTATCCTGTCGCGGATACTCTTAGGTGCTCTCATTCACTTGCTGAGTCCACCTAGTGAAATCCGGCAGGTAGCTTTGGTTTGAGGCTCAACTGGTGGTCCCTCGGTGTGATCGCTCGTCTTTTGTGATATATAGGTGGTTGAGTTTGGGTCTGCGTCAGACTTGGGTAAGGTATTGTCTGGGACAGCAAGTCCCTAGGGACAGAGGGGCAAACACGCAGCGCAAGGAAGAAAACAGAAACAAAGTGAGGGGGGTTATTAGAAGTGGTTTTGGTGAACGAGGAATGGGAGGTGAGGAAACAAAGAGTGAGGGAGCTGAGGAGGGAGACAAAGAGAAAGAGCCTTGCCTGGTCTGGGGCTGAACGAGCCCATTTCCTTCCTTTTCCATTCTACATACCTACCTACCTTACTACCTATAGTGCCTGCCGTACATACCCAATGTAAGGTCACATTGACCCTGCTGCGGCAAGCCTGGTGCAGCCCTGGCTTGACCTGGCGTCGGGCTGGATGGTTGAAAGTGCAGTTCTGGCGTGTTCAGCCTAGCAAACTAGAGAGAGAGAGAGTGTGTGTGTGTGTGTGTGTACTTGTAAAGTACATAGGAGCTACTACGAAACACAGTGTTTGCTGGTTCAGCTCCTGCAGCAACGTTTGTGCTTCCATAATGGGCGTCAATTTTGAAACACTCACAACTGCGTATGCTGGGTAGTTACTACTATCTACCCATCTATTCCGTGTAACTCAGATAATTGAAAAGTACCTAATAGTGATCAATTATCTGAATCGCTGACCACAGTATCACGGTCTGACCTGTGCAACCATCAGCAGACAGCGAAACTATTAACTTGATTCTCAGCTGAGATGGATCAAAAATATGCGGAACGTCCTATACCAAAAAAGGTATGGGCCGAGCTGGGGGGTTGGATACCTAGTGCCCGGACCCCTGAAACCCTGGAGTTGTCGCTCGCTCGGTACTGGAGATGGGACCCTTGATTCCCGTAGTAGGATGGGTGGAATTCGCTCGAATGTAGGGAGCCTCTGTAAGCACTAAGTTGAAGAGACGGATGAAAGACTCCAACAAAGGATGAGATTTTTGGTGGGGTATCTGACAAAATGGTATCTACCTATCCAAAGTGTCAGTAATACCTGCCTAGGTAGGTACTTACCTGTCCATTCCCATTCCGTTTCCTAATAGGTACTAAGTCAGAGTTGCTTTGGCTACCTCGGGTACTTTCAAGTAATGTAGGTAGGTGCATGTAAATTATCGTAAAACAGTAGAGGGGCGGTGCAGCCCGCTATGAAAACGTCTGTCCTATGAAACGCCGGCATTGTAGTATCCACTATTTTCGTATCGCTGCCGTGTCCAATTGGAAGGTAGAGTCTAGACCGTCGACTGCGGCTGACAGGTATCCGAGGCACTGTGAGGATACAACTCTAGGACTTGTTTGGCACGTCATCTTACACCTCCCGTCAGCCCATGATTACTTCGTTTCTGGTGAGACGAGGAGAAATAATATTGTTTGTTAGTACTGTTAAGTTAAAATTCATGTCGAGGGTTTAACGCATATATATCCAAATTGCATACAACGCTCACCTCTGCTTTTTGTTATCTCCACGCCTCCAGTTGGCTCTGATTGTCTCAGCATCAACACCACCATCGCAGGATCTGAAGGATGTTCAAAGGAAACCAACGGATGCTCTTTTGTCTTGGCCCCCATCCTTTCTTGTACTGTACCAAACCAACGGCGATCCTTTCTACTACAGCAATCCTTACGCCTTTTCTCAGACAATGAGACATGTGTGTGTATCTACGACCAAAGTCTATACATACTTAACCAAGTCTTATACATAACAAGAGTCAGGAACCTGCTTCTGAAAAAGAGTAGCCGAGTTCGACTGACCATTCCCATTCTCACATCCAACAACGCCTAACAAAGCCTCATCCCGATCGATAGTTTGGCACCAAGCCTCAACCACCACCGACACTATCCTACACACGACCCAACAACTGTGTCCTTAACATTAAATAGTGCCATACATTCTAAGCCTCGTTGTCCTCTCACAGGCGTATGTAAGATGGTCGCTAGTTCCGCATCCCATGTGTACTGCACAACTCATGGTGAAACAAATCTGGTGTGTGTGTGTGTGTGTGTGTGGCAGACGATTCTTTTTTTTTAAAAAAACAAAGATCAGCCAAAAGATGACCTCCATGTTTGTGCTTTTTATAGAACCTGGTGATTCAACCAACAGCATCTAATGACACGTGAGGTGGCCAATAATCCTCTAGCCGCACACGACCTGCTTGTCCATCTCATCTTTGTCATCGCTCATACTTACATACTACAACATCAGATACTATGGAGAGCTAAGCTAAGGTACTATGACAGTTGCTACATGTATTTGACCCAGCCGTTTTGATTACTCCCGCAGGAATGCAACAATATCCAGAAAGCAACAAGCCTATGCGCCAGGAAACTGAAAACCAAAGACCCAGAGTCTAGGTTGGGAGGTAGGATAAATGAACCGTATCCTCTAATTCGCCAACCGAGAAACGCCAGCAACTTAAAGGGTAACTCCTATTCATGACCAACTCAAGCGAATGTCATTGAAATCTCCTTCTCCTCACCAAAGTCATTGTCGTCCGAATCACCCCAAGGCTCCTGCAGCGTCATCGTAGGCAAGGTCTGTGCCGTTTTTAGTTGTGGCCGATCCGATGTCCCTTCCATTGGCGGCGCTGTTGTCGATCGCGGGTGGTCATCAAATGAAGTATCGAATGTCATCTGTATCTCATCCTCATCATGCCGGCCCGAGCCGTATGCGTTGCTGTTGCCGTATCCCGACCCAAATCCCCCGCCATATGGCGAGCTGTAGCCAGGTGGCGATGCCGGCCTGGTGTAACTAGGTGTGTAGCTTAGAGACCTCTCCTGTGACACCCTGACCTCGTGCGAGTCTCCCGTCAAGTCCGTTCTAGAGCCTGCTCGAGAGCCGTTGGCAACCACGGATGGAGATGATGGAAGGGACCCTACATCCAGCTTCATGGGAGGCAACGTCGACTTGATCTCCTTCACTTGAAGATCCTCTGGACTGGCGTAGTGCTCACGAGCGTCCTTGACGATCTCTGCCCGGATGGCATCCACATCGAAGAGCACACCAGTGTTGTTCTCACCTTGCTCCTTCTCTGTTGTTTTATCCTTGTCGTTGCTCTCCCCTTTGTTCTTCGAATCTTCGTAGATTTCCCAATCCTGCTTCCCTGCGTTCTTTCGTCGTCCAAAAAAGCTGAACCGGCTAGACTTCTTCGTCTTGCCCTCCTTCTCCAGATTTTTGCGAGCCTCCTCAATCTCGTTAATGAGCTCCCTCTGTCGCTCGGCGTGATTGTCCGGATCCGGATCTTCAATTTCAGCAAACTCCTCACTATCGACAGACCAGCCACACTTGAGCAGCAGGGACGGCATCTTCTGTCGATAGTCCATGTGGCCATTCACAAGTTCCGTCACGTCCATGTTCTCGACAAAGGGGCAATCCTCAATAGGAGCCAACCCTGCTACCCGGCGGATGCCTCCACTCGTAAGTCGGAATAGGTAGCCAAGAATCCAGTCGCTGCGGTTGTAGGCATTTACGAATCGCCCAGACACCACAGTCTTGGCCGAAACATACTCCTCTTTCTTCACCACAATAGGCGAGCCAAACATGTACACGTTTTGAACTATACCGACCGCTCCCTTCTTGCTAAGTTCTCGTAGACAAGAGAAAATGACTCGCGCCCCAATCGAGAACCCAACCAGTGTAATAGGTCGGGTTCCTAGGTTGCGCTCGAGCAAAGAATCTGCCAGAATCTTTCCAGCAGACGTGGCTCGATCCAGAGAGACAGCCCAGGGGTTATCAATCAGGTAAGAGAGTTTTGTTAGGATAATCGGCAGCTGGATAGCAGACATGAGAGCAGCCAGAATGGTTGTACCCAGAATCTGTTGAATACTCGAAGTAAGGGCCTTGAGGAATATTAGTCTCGCATGCCGCGCTGAGAGCGAGCTTGAAGTATATACTTACCTCAGTAGCCAAAATGTTGATAGTGTCACCCATACTTCGGAGCATCTCAGGCTCAAATAGTACCGAGTAGAGATCGCCCATGACGGGGTCTACAGTACTGAAAGGCAACCGGACATCATCGACCTTGCCTGTCAGCCACCCTGAAACGGTCACAATGAGGTTGACCCGCTTGTTGTTGTGAAGAGGTCGGTATTCAAAAGTTTTGACCGCACCAGTTCTTCGATTCGCAGCCCTGCCGCCAATGAGACTCCCCGATGCTGCTGCACCCGATGTGATGATGGCTGCACCACCAACACCGCCGAGGAAACCACTGGTGCCTGTCACTCCAACGGCTGTGAGGCCAGTGGCCAGGCCAGCGCCGATGACGGGAGCGAGAAGTCCAGCCGAAAGGCCAATGACTAGCCCACCACCCACTGTGGCCAAGCCCATCATGACATATCGCCGAGTCAATGCCTTTTTTCTGCGTGTCTCTGTGTGCTCTTCCTCGTTCCAGTTCTCCTTCTCCGCAGCTTGCTGCATCTCCAGTGCTTCTGTAACCTTCTTCTCAAAGCGGCATATGTCGATCCATGTGATGTCAAGGCTGGCACCGACTCGTTCCAGCAGAACCCTCGAGCGCGCATCATAGATAGAGTCGGCGATTAGAATAAGGAAGAGGTCGCAAAGTACCGTCCACCGAAGATCTATGTCAATCTTCGCAGTTGTTGGGAGTTGTGAGGGTGTCTTGACATCGTGAAGCTCTTCGCCATCAAGGGCCTGGTATGGCGGCGGTACCTCTGCAGGCTTCTCATCAAGCGATGGGGTACCCGGCGTGGACATGCCGGAACCACGCTCTGCCATGGGGTTTGCCACTCGAGAGTTTGTATTGAGCGCCGGCGTCAGGTCTTGTGGCATCACTCCGTGGTCGGCCAACTGCTCAATCATGATTTGCTCTGCCTCGTTGATCTCCATGTGAGTATAAAGCCGAAGCATCATCTTTTGTCCCCACATCAACATGGATTCAACAGATATGCCGACTTCTTTCTTCGTCTTCCTCGCCACCTCCAGCTCCTCTGCCTCTTTCACCAGTTTGACTATTTCCAGACGTACCAGTCCAACGTATGCAACTCTTTGGCCTTCAGTCAAGAGATCTTTGGTTGCCTGCATCTGGCCGACAGCATCGCGTCCGTCATCGTCGTCCACCATGCTAGTACCGGTTGTCTTATTAAAGAGATATTGTGTGTTTTCGTCCATGCTTGTTGCTGACTCGGCATCATCGTCCAAATAAACGCGGGTATAGCCCTTCCCGGCACCTCCAAGTCCTCCATACTCGTAGGTCTCCTCGTGCTCCGGATTATATTCTTTGGCAACCAGTTTGTCATCATCATTATACATATCATATCGGGCGTAAGAAGGCATTTCCTGCCATCCACCATCATCATCATGATCCTTTTCATCTGGTTTTGTGGTTATCTTTTGATGAGAAAACTCAGAAACACCTTCTCGAGTTGTTTGTGTCGGCGAGACAGGAACAGGCGTCTCCTCGTTCGGCTTTGAAGGTCCTTGTTTCTCCGTGGCCACGTCAATATCTGTAGGCTTCTTCGCGATGTCTACTACCCCTGGCTGTGCTTCTATAACCCCTTTCGACTTCAAATCACCAGAAGGGGTATTTTTGGGTTGAGGGGATCCATCTCTTTCTGTGGGCTGCGGCTTACTCGGCGTGGGCATCTCTTTTGTAACAGTCGGTGTTTTTGAGGTAGCTTCTGTGCTGGGACTGGGTTGATCGGATCGAGCGTCCTCAAAAGTATCGCTCTTGTCGTCTTGTTTGACAGCTTGGACTGCAGGGGGTATGCTTCGATCGTCGGCCTTGGCCCTTTCTTCGGAGAGTTTTGGTTGCTCATCGCTCGCCGCGGCGGCTGTTGGTGCTGCTGGGGTCGAGTTTGTCTCTTCTTCCGCGGACGTGTCGGTAGGCGTATCGTTCTTTGGGGTTGAATATCGCCTTATAGGCAGACCAAAATCGTCCACCTCACCAGGTTGCGCAGTCATGATGTCTCGAGGGCAGGTAGATTCTGATGGTATTTGATCTTCAGGTGGACAGGCCAAATTGAGAATGTTTACCTCGTTATGAAGAAAAAGAATAAGAGGTGAAGGCTAACAGTCACTTAGCGGAATGCGCCTGGAAAGAATCGAGAGTGCCGAAGGTCTGGTCTGTCAGAACGACATTCGACCAAAACACCGACCCCTTGGTTAAGGTTTGAGCCGAGAGATGGGTGAGGTGAGATGATGTAATTCGACGCGAAATACCAGTGCCACATCCGCATCCAATGCTTTAGCAGAGTTGCTGTAAAAGGGCGGGCTTAAGGTATAGTCTCTCTCGTCCTTCTCCCAGAAGCGGAACTCCTTATTGAGATGGATTCCATTCAAGAAAGGTGGTTTTGAGTGGGGTTTGATTGAAGATGGCTGAGCCGGTAGCGGCTGGTAGCCCTGGCAGACAGCGGATGGTGGGACTTTCAGCGGGTTCTTAGTGAGTGGCGGGACGTTTTGTTCACCTAGGTAGGTACCTAGGCAGGTATATTATATATTCATGATGGCTCAGGTCTCGTAACTCGGTCCCCGCCCGCCTAACGGCTGGCAGTCCACTGCGAATGGGGACTCTCAAGCCAATTTCTTCTCAATGAATGCCTCACGCGACCCCTAATGTCTCGATAGGTCTCTCTATTTTTTTCAACTAACGTGTACAATTGATGTGATTCTGTGTGGTCAAGAAAACAGAGCACGGAAATTATTGTCGAATGAATCCTTATGCAATTAACCTTGTACATGGCACGCTCAATAACCATATCCTTTTACTGCGCCTTGGCCTCTTTGCTCGGGTATCGCTAACGGCGCATGTTCTTCCCATTTTATAACAGCAACTGCCTCGGTATCTGTACCTTACACAGATTCATCATCTGGAGCTGGCACACCATGTTATCCATTCCTGGCTCACAGCCCTGCAAAACTGCTTCTCAGGCCTCCACCATAGTCACCTCAGCATTAGGAGTAGTATTGACTTCGGCTTGGTCTGTCGTCGTGGGAGCAGTCTTGGTTCGTTTCCGTCTTTTTCGCCTGCCTGTGCTTTCTTGTGGGGTGTCTTGCGTTTCGGCAACTTTCTGTTCCTGTGGACGTTGCCCCTCTGGCTTCTGCTTCTTCGGCTTCTGAACAGATAAAGGGTTCGGCCCTTTAGGCCCATGTCCCTTCTTCTTCTTCTTCTTCTTTTCCTCATCGGTGGGCACTTTCTCCTCCTTGTCTCCCTTATCGTTATCGTCGTTGTCTGCGTCTTCCCGCTTTCGCTTGCCCAATGCGTTCTTGAGCTCTGCTCGAAATTTGCTTCTCTCCTCCTTAGCTCGGACCTGGACACTCTCATCGGCCATTGGCTCAAGGATCATGACGCTTCTCTTGATGTAAATCAGAGGGACTCCCCTGATACCTCGTAGCATTCTCCGCACTTCTTGGTCTTGACTGGCGACCACGTAGCGATGCTTGTTCTGGTTTGTATCCTTTGGGTCGACAACTGATCGAAGACATTCTTGAGTGCTTAGCGGTTCGGGGTAGTCGTCCGGGTGGTGGCCACATCGTCTTCGCTCCAATGTTTTGGCCAGGTCGATCGCTGCACCCACACCAGGCTCGTTTCGTGCTGCATACAGTTTGCGAATTTCACATTGAGTGATCACTAGTCTCGTCAGTAATTGATCGCAACGCAATTTAAAATGGTGACGTACTGGGCTTGACCTTGCCATGAACCGTCCTTGATAGAGCAGGTTCAAGGTCCATCTTGAACCGCGAAGAATCTTTGACCATTTCGGCATCGACTGGATATGGTCAGCTCTATTTCAACAAGCGGCGCATTTTGCGACAACTTGCCTAGGACTTGATATGGTTCACGGAACCCAAAAGTCATGGAGAATTGCTCCATGAGCTTCCGATACTGCTTTGACCTCTTTCCTCTCATTTTGAATTCTTTGGGGTAGGGATATACAAGGACTGAATACGACAACAGGTAAAAAGTTGAAGATCCAGTCAGTGGCTGTAGGAAAATAATTTCTTAGCGCAAACGGCACGTGCTATCGATAAGCAACCTGAAAGCTCCCCACCATCACAATGACCATCCCACTTCCACTCTGGTGCATACCTAGGTACCTACCTATCTCATTGTGATCTTGATAATGTACGCATTCTTTGTTTAACCAATTTATTTTCTATGTGGCTCATGCTGACTTGAGACTTCAGAGTCTCATATGCTACCCCGTTATTTATTAAATTCATATAATTAGCTTTGCCATAAGCTTCGCTGTCCTTTCAGTTAGCCGTAAGTCGTCCAGAACGTCTCAGTTGTCCAGCAAAGAGACTACTATTAGCCCCCGTTCTTTACACAAAGGGCTGCGATAACACTGATATCATCAAGTTTACCTGTTTGTGTTAGTATGTTTGCTCATAAAGTCAACCCATGGCATCTACTCACCACCCTCGCTCGCCAAGCCTTCCTCGATCGCGTGTTCCATAAACGGACTCTCCGCGAAAGGATCCACAGCAACCTCTTTTGCAGCCTCCATGAGATCGTGGGCTGCTATCCTCATTCCACCATTACGACCGCCCGTGCGATCGCCATTATGAGCCTCTGCATGGTTCCCAGATTCCCATTCTTTAACACTTTTGAGTATTCTGCTGACAATCTCATGCTCCCAGAGATTATCAATGACGCCATCGCTTAACGCAAGTACAATATCGCCCACCTCCAGATCGACCTTGTCCATAACTGCATTATCGTTGGGCGTGTCGGGACTGTTGGTTCCAAGCTGCCGTGGGCAATCAAACCAGTGCCATTGCTCCACGGTCTGGTAAACGACCTTTCCAGTACTCGGCCGAAGGACCATGACCTTACAGTCGCCGATATTGGTAACATATAGGACAGGTGACGTCTGCGATCCATCTTCGGGGCTTGTCTTATAGTGCAACTGCGCGCCACAAACTGTTGTTGTCCCTAGACAATCGTGCGACGTTGTCGCCTCGACAGTCCGCTCGTATGCGCTTTGGAGACTGGCGACGGGATCGGGTTCATCAAGATTATCCGATTCGATGATTTGTTCTTCGATCGCAGTTGACCAGAAATGCAAAATTAGTCTTGACCAAAGCCTACATAAAGGGTTAGCGACAATTATGATGAAGAAGCTCGGAAGTTGTCCGCAATTTACCCAGCATGCCCTCTTGGCCGGGTGGCCCAGGCTCCCACGCCGTCGTTGGCACAAATGAAATAATCGCTCGCATAGATCGCATCGTCGCCATTCGTCTTGCCTCTTATGAGCTGTCCGTTGACGAAAGCACGTCGGTCACGACTCTGGTGATGTGTACTCAGAGGATCTGTAAAGGAAGTAGAC